>CM060066.1:0-132748 GCA_030533445.1 Cyprinodon diabolis
CCATTTCCAGTTAGCGTCTCTTCCATTGTTCCCAGTCTGTGACCGTTTCCAGTTAGCATCTCTTCCATTGTTCCCAGTCTGTGACCGTTTCCTGTTAGCGTCTCTTCCATCATTCCCAGTCTCTGACCGTTTCCAGTTAGCGTCTCTTCCATCGTTCCCAGTCTCTGACCGTTTCCAGTTAGCATCTCTTCCATCGTTGCCAGTCTCTGACCTTTTCCAGTTAGCGTCTCTTCCATCGTTCCCAGTCTGTGACCGTTTCCAGTTAGCGTCTCTTCCATCATTCCCAGTCTCTGACAGTTTCCAGTTAGCGTCTCTTCCATCGTTCCCAGTCTGTGACCGTTTCCAGTTAGCGTCTCTTCCATCGTTCCCAGTCTCTGACCGTTTCCAGTTAGCGTCTCTTCCATCGTTCCCAATCTCTGACCGTTTCCAGTTAGCGTCTCTTCAATCGTTCCCAGTCTCTGACCATTTCCAGTTAGCGTCTCTTCCATCGTTCCCAGTCCTACCGTTTCCAGTTAGCATCTCTTCCATCGTTCCCAGTCTGACCGTTTCCAGTTAGCGTCTCTTCCATCGTTCCAAATCTCTGACCTTTTCCAGTTAGCGTCTCTTCCATCGTTCCCAGTCTCTGACCGTTTCCAGTTAGCGTCTCTTCCATCGTTCCCAGTCTCTGACCGTTTCCAGTTAGCGTCTCTTCCATCGTTCCCAATCTCTGACCGTTTCCAGTTAGCGTCTCTTCCATCGTTCCCAGTCTCTGACCGTTTCCAGTTAGCGTCTCTTCCATCGTTCCCAGTCTCTGACCGTTTCCAGTTAGCGTCTCTTCCATCGTTCCCAGTCTCTGACCGTTTCCAGTTAGCGTCTCTTCCATCGTTCCCAGTCTGACCGTTTTCAGTTAGCGTCTCTTCCATCGTTCCAAATCTCTGACCTTTTCCAGTTAGCGTCTCTTCCATCGTTCCCAGTCTCTGACCGTTTCCAGTTAGCGTCTCTTCCATCATTCTCAGTCTCTGACCGTTTCCAGTTAACGTCTCTTCCATCGTTCCCAATCTCTGACCGTTTCCAGTTAGCGTCTCTTCAATCGTTCCCAGTCTCTGACCATTTCCAGTTAGCGTCTCTTCCATCGTTCCCAGTCTCTCACCGTTTCCAGTTAACGTCTCTTCCATCGTTCACAGTCTCTGACCGTCTCCAGTTAGCGTCTCTTCCATCGTTCACAGTCTGTGACCGTTTCCAGTTAGCGTCTCTTCCATCGTTCCCAGTCTGACCGTTTTCAGTTAGCGTCTCTTCCGTCGTTCCAAATCTCTGACCTTTTCCAGTTAGCGTCTCTTCCATCGTTCCCAGTCTCAGACCGTTTCCAGTTAGCGTCTCTTCCATCGTTCACAGTCTCTGACCGTTTCCAGTTAGCGTCTCTTCCATCGTTCCCAATCTCTGACCGTTTCAAGTTAGCGTCTCTTCAACCGTTCCCAGTCTCTGACCATTTCCAGTTAGCGTCTCTTCGATCGTTCCCAGTCTGACCGTTTCCAGTTAGCATGTCTTCCATCGTTCCCAGTCTGACCGTTTCCAGTTAGCGTCTCTTCCATCGTTCCAAATCTCTGACCTTTTCCAGTTAGCGTCTCTTCCATCGTTCCCAGTCTCTGACCGTTTCCAGTTAGCGTCTCTTCCATCGTTCCCAGTCTCTGACCGTTTCCAGTTAGCGTCTCTTCCATCGTTCCCAATCTCTGACCGTTTCCAGTTAGCGTCTCTTCAATCGTTCCCAGTCTCTGACCATTTCCAGGTAGCGTCTCTTCCATCGTTCCCAGTCTGACCGTTTCCAGTTAGCATCTCTTCCATCGTTCCCAGTCTGATCGTTTCCAGTTAGCGTCTCTTCCATCGTTCCCAGTCTGTGACCGTTTCCAGTTAGCGTCTCTTCCATCGTTCCCAGTCTCTGACCATTTCCAGTTAGTGTCTCTTCCATTGTTCCCAGTCTCTCACCGTTTCCAGTTAGCATCTCTTCCATTGTTCCCAGTCTGTGACAGTTTCCTGTTAACGTCTCTTCCATCATTCCCAGTCTCTGACCGTTTCCAGTTAGCGTCTCTTCCATCGTTCCCAGTCTGACCGTTTCCAGTTAGCGTCTCTTCCATCGTTCCCAGTCTGTGACCGTTTCCGGTTAGCGTCTCTTTCATCGTTCCCAGTCTCTGACCATTTCCAGTTAGCGTCTCTTCCATTGTTCCCAGTCTGTGACCGTTTCCAGTTAGCATCTCTTCCATTGTTCCCAGTCTGTGACCGTTTCCTGTTAGCGTCTCTTCCATCATTCCCAGTCTCTGACCGTTTCCAGTTAGCGTCTCTTCCATCGTTCCCAGTCTCTGACCGTTTCCAGTTAGCGTCTCTTCCATCGTTGCCAGTCTCTGACCTTTTCCAGTTAGCGTCTCTTCCATCGTTCCCAGTCTGTGACCGTTTCCAGTTAGCGTCTCTTCCATCATTCCCAGTCTGTGACCGTTTCCAGTTAGCGTCTCTTCCATCGTTCCCAGTCTCTGACCGTTTCCAGTTAGCGTCTCTTCCATCGTTCCCAATCTCTGACCGTTTCCAGTTAGCGTCTCTTCAATCGTTCCCAGTCTCTGACCATTTCCAGTTAGCGTCTCTTCGATTGTTCCCAGTCTGACCGTTTCCAGTTAGCATGTCTTCCATCGTTCCCAGTCTGACCGTTTCCTGTTAACGTCTCTTCCATCATTCCCAGTCTCTGACCGTTTCCAGTTAGCGTCTCTTCCATCGTTCCCAGTCTGTGACCGTTTCCGGTTAGCGTCTCTTTCATCGTTCCCAGTCTCTGACCATTTCCAGTTAGCGTCTCTTCCATTGTTCCCAGTCTGTGACCGTTTCCGGTTAGCGTCTCTTTCATCGTTCCCAGTCTCTGACCATTTCCAGTTAGCGTCTCTTCCATTGTTCCCAGTCTGTGACCGTTTCCAGTTAGCATCTCTTCCATTGTTCCCAGTCTGTGACCGTTTCCTGTTAGCGTCTCTTCCATCATTCCCAGTCTCTGACCTTTTCCAGTTAGCGTCTCTTCCATCGTTCCCAGTCTGTTACCGTTTCCAGTTAGCGTCTCTTCCATCATTCCCAGTCTGTGACCGTTTCCAGTTAGCGTCTCTTCCATCGTTCCCAGTCTCTGACCGTTTCCAGTTAGCGTCTCTTCCATCGTTCCCAATCTCTGACCGTTTCCAGTTAGCGTCTCTTCAATCGTTCCCAGTCTCTGACCATTTCCAGTTAGCGTCTCTTCGATCGTTCCCAGTCTGACCGTTTCCAGTTAGCATGTCTTCCATCGTTCCCAGTCTGACCGTTTCCAGTTAGCGTCTCTTCCATCGTTCCAAATCTCTGACCTTTTCCAGTTAGCGTCTCTTCCATCGTTCCCAGTCTCTGACCGTTTCCAGTTAGCGTCTCTTCCATCGTTCCCAGTCTCTGACCGTTTCCAGTTAGCGTCTCTTCCATCGTTCCCAGTCTCTGACCGTTTCCAGTTAGCGTCTCTTCCATCGTTCCCAATCTCTGACCGTTTCCAGTTAGCGTCTCTTCAATCGTTCCCAGTCTCTGACCATTTCCAGGTAGCGTCTCTTCCATCGTTCCCAGTCTGACCGTTTCCAGTTAACGTCTCTTCCATCGTTCACAGTCTCTGACCGGCTCCAGTTAGCGTCTCTTCCATCGTTCACAGTCTGTGACCGTTTCCAGTTAGCGTCTCTTCCATCGTTCCCAGTCTGACCGTTTTCAGTTAGCGTCTCTTCCGTCGTTCCCAGTCTCTGACCGTTTCCAGTTAGCGTCTCTTCCATCGTTCCCAGTCTCTGACCGTTTCCAGTTAGCGTCTCTTCCATCGTTCCCAATCTCTGACCGTTTCCAGTTAGCGTCTCTTCAATCGTTCCCAGTCTCTGACCATTTCCAGGTAGCGTCTCTTCCATCGTTCCCAGTCTGACCGTTTCCAGTTAACGTCTCTTCCATCGTTCACAGTCTCTGACCGGCTCCAGTTAGCGTCTCTTCCATCGTTCACAGTCTGTGACCGTTTCCAGTTAGCGTCTCTTCCATCGTTCCCAGTCTGACCGTTTTCAGTTAGCGTCTCTTCCGTCGTTCCAAATCTCTGACCTTTTCCAGTTAGCGTCTCTTCCATCGTTCCCAGTCTCAGACCGTTTCCAGTTAGCGTCTCTTCCATCGTTCACAGTCTCTGACCGTTTCCAGTTAGCGTCTCTTCCATCGTTCCCAGTCTCTGACCGTTTCCAGTTAGCGTCTCTTCCATCGTTCCCAATCTCTGACCGTTTCCAGTTAGCGTCTCTTCAATCGTTCCCAGTCTCTGACCATTTCCAGGTAGCGTCTCTTCCATCGTTCCCAGTCTGACCGTTTCCAGTTAGCATCTCTTCCATCGTTCCCAGTGTGATCGTTTCCAGTTAGCGTCTCTTCCATCGTTCCCAGTCTGTGACCGTTTCCAGTTAGCGTCTCTTCCATCGTTCCCAGTCTCTGACCATTTCCAGTTAGTGTCTCTTCCATTGTTCCCAGTCTCTCACCGTTTCCAGTTAGTGTCTCTTCCATCGTTCCCAGTCTGACCGTTTCCAGTTAGCATCTCTTCCATCGTTCCCAGTCTGATCGTTTCCAGTTAGCGTCTCTTCCATCGTTCCCAGTCTGTGACCGTTTCCAGTTAGCGTCTCTTCCATCGTTCCCAGTCTGTGACCGTTTCCAGTTAGCGTCTCTTCCATCGTTCCCAGTCTCTCACCGTTTCCAGTTAGCATCTCTTCCATTGTTCCCAGTCTGTGACAGTTTCCTGTTAACGTCTCTTCCATCATTCCCAGTCTCTGACCGTTTCCAGTTAGCGTCTCTTCCATCGTTCCCAGTCTGACCGTTTCCAGTTAGCGTCTCTTCCATCGTTCCCAGTCTGTGACCGTTTCCGGTTAGCGTCTCTTTCATCGTTCCCAGTCTCTTACCATTTCCAGTTAGCGTCTCTTCCATTGTTCCCAGTCTGTGACCGTTTCCTGTTAGCGTCTCTTCCATCATTCCCAGTCTCTGACCGTTTCCAGTTAGCGTCTCTTCCATCGTTCCCAGTCTCTGACCGTTTCCAGTTAGCATCTCTTCCATCGTTGCCAGTCTCTGACCTTTTCCAGTTAGCGTCTCTTCCATCGTTCCCAGTCTGTGACCGTTTCCAGTTAGCGTCTCTTCCATCATTCCCAGTCTCTGACAGTTTCCAGTTAGCGTCTCTTCCATCGTTCCCAGTCTGTGACCGTTTCCAGTTAGCGTCTCTTCCATCGTTCCCAGTCTCTGACCGTTTCCAGTTAGCGTCTCTTCCATCGTTCCCAATCTCTGACCGTTTCCAGTTAGCGTCTCTTCAATCGTTCCCAGTCTCTGACCATTTCCAGTTAGCGTCTCTTCCATCGTTCCCAGTCCTACCGTTTCCAGTTAGCATCTCTTCCATCGTTCCCAGTCTGACCGTTTCCAGTTAGCGTCTCTTCCGTCGTTCCAAATCTCTGACCTTTTCCAGTTAGCGTCTCTTCCATCGTTCCCAGTCTCTGACCGTTTCCAGTTAGCGTCTCTTCCATCGTTCCCAGTCTCTGACCGTTTCCAGTTAGCGTCTCTTCCATCGTTCCCAATCTCTGACCGTTTCCAGTTAGCGTCTCTTCCATCGTTCCCAGTCTCTGACCGTTTCCAGTTAGCGTCTCTTCCATCGTTCCCAGTCTCTGACCGTTTCCAGTTAGCGTCTCTTCCATCGTTCCCAGTCTCTGACCGTTTCCAGTTAGCGTCTCTTCCATCGTTCCCAGTCTGACCGTTTTCAGTTAGCGTCTCTTCCATCGTTCCAAATCTCTGACCTTTTCCAGTTAGCGTCTCTTCCATCGTTCCCAGTCTCTGACCGTTTCCAGTTAGCGTCTCTTCCATCATTCTCAGTCTCTGACCGTTTCCAGTTAACGTCTCTTCCATCGTTCCCAATCTCTGACCGTTTCCAGTTAGCGTCTCTTCAATCGTTCCCAGTCTCTGACCATTTCCAGTTAGCGTCTCTTCCATCGTTCCCAGTCTCTCACCGTTTCCAGTTAACGTCTCTTCCATCGTTCACAGTCTCTGACCGTCTCCAGTTAGCGTCTCTTCCATCGTTCACAGTCTGTGACCGTTTCCAGTTAGCGTCTCTTCCATCGTTCCCAGTCTGACCGTTTTCAGTTAGCGTCTCTTCCGTCGTTCCAAATCTCTGACCTTTTCCAGTTAGCGTCTCTTCCATCGTTCCCAGTCTCAGACCGTTTCCAGTTAGCGTCTCTTCCATCGTTCACAGTCTCTGACCGTTTCCAGTTAGCGTCTCTTCCATCGTTCCCAATCTCTGACCGTTTCAAGTTAGCGTCTCTTCAACCGTTCCCAGTCTCTGACCATTTCCAGTTAGCGTCTCTTCGATCGTTCCCAGTCTGACCGTTTCCAGTTAGCATGTCTTCCATCGTTCCCAGTCTGACCGTTTCCAGTTAGCGTCTCTTCCATCGTTCCAAATCTCTGACCTTTTCCAGTTAGCGTCTCTTCCATCGTTCCCAGTCTCTGACCGTTTCCAGTTAGCGTCTCTTCCATCGTTCCCAGTCTCTGACCGTTTCCAGTTAGCGTCTCTTCCATCGTTCCCAATCTCTGACCGTTTCCAGTTAGCGTCTCTTCAATCGTTCCCAGTCTCTGACCATTTCCAGGTAGCGTCTCTTCCATCGTTCCCAGTCTGACCGTTTCCAGTTAGCATCTCTTCCATCGTTCCCAGTCTGATCGTTTCCAGTTAGCGTCTCTTCCATCGTTCCCAGTCTGTGACCGTTTCCAGTTAGCGTCTCTTCCATCGTTCCCAGTCTCTGACCATTTCCAGTTAGTGTCTCTTCCATTGTTCCCAGTCTCTCACCATTTCCAGTTAGCATCTCTTCCATTGTTCCCAGTCTGTGACAGTTTCCTGTTAACGTCTCTTCCATCATTCCCAGTCTCTGACCGTTTCCAGTTAGCGTCTCTTCCATCGTTCCCAGTCTGACCGTTTCCAGTTAGCGTCTCTTCCATCGTTCCCAGTCTGTGACCGTTTCCGGTTAGCGTCTCTTTCATCGTTCCCAGTCTCTGACCATTTCCAGTTAGCGTCTCTTCCATTGTTCCCAGTCTGTGACCGTTTCCAGTTAGCATCTCTTCCATTGTTCCCAGTCTGTGACCGTTTCCTGTTAGCGTCTCTTCCATCATTCCCAGTCTCTGACCGTTTCCAGTTAGCGTCTCTTCCATCGTTCCCAGTCTCTGACCGTTTCCAGTTAGCGTCTCTTCCATCGTTGCCAGTCTCTGACCTTTTCCAGTTAGCGTCTCTTCCATCGTTCCCAGTCTGTGACCGTTTCCAGTTAGCGTCTCTTCCATCATTCCCAGTCTGTGACCGTTTCCAGTTAGCTTCTCTTCCATCGTTCCCAGTCTCTGACCGTTTCCAGTTAGCGTCTCTTCCATCGTTCCCAATCTCTGACCGTTTCCAGTTAGCGTCTCTTCAATCGTTCCCAGTCTCTGACCATTTCCAGTTAGCGTCTCTTCGATCGTTCCCAGTCTGACCGTTTCCAGTTAGCATGTCTTCCATCGTTCCCAGTCTGACCGTTTCCAGTTAGTGTCTCTTCCATCGTTCCAAATCTCTGACCTTTTCCAGTTAGCGTCTCTTCCATCGTTCCCAGTCTCTGACCGTTTCCAGTTAGCGTCTCTTCCATCGTTCCCAGTCTCTGACCGTTTCCAGTTAGCGTCTCTTCCATCGTTCCCAGTCTCTGACCGTTTCCAGTTAGCGTCTCTTCCATCGTTCCCAATCTATGACCGTTTCCAGTTAGCGTCTCTTCAATCGTTCCCAGTCTCTGACCATTTCCAGGTAGCGTCTCTTCCATCGTTCTCAGTCTGACCGTTTCCAGTTAACGTCTCTTCCATCGTTCACAGTCTCTGACCGGCTCCAGTTAGCGTCTCTTCCATCGTTCACAGTCTGTGACCGTTTCCAGTTAGCGTCTCTTCCATCGTTCCCAGTCTGACCGTTTTCAGTTAGCGTCTCTTCCGTCGTTCCAAATCTCTGACCTTTTCCAGTTAGCGTCTCTTCCATCGTTCCCAGTCTCAGACCGTTTCCAGTTAGCGTCTCTTCCATCGTTCACAGTCTCTGACCGTTTCCAGTTAGCGTCTCTTCCATCGTTCCCAGTCTCTGACCGTTTCCAGTTAGCGTCTCTTCCATCGTTCCCAATCTCTGACCGTTTCCAGTTAGCGTCTCTTCAATCGTTCCCAGTCTCTGACCATTTCCAGGTAGCGTCTCTTCCATCGTTCCCAGTCTGACCGTTTCCAGTTAGCATCTCTTCCATCGTTCCCAGTCTGATCGTTTCCAGTTAGCGTCTCTTCCATCGTTCCCAGTCTGTGACCGTTTCCAGTTAGCGTCTCTTCCATCGTTCCCAGTCTCTGACCATTTCCAGTTAGTGTCTCTTCCATTGTTCCCAGTCTCTCACCGTTTCCAGGTAGCGTCTCTTCCATCGTTCCCAGTCTGACCGTTTCCAGTTAGCATCTCTTCCATCGTTCCCAGTCTGATCGTTTCCAGTTAGCGTCTCTTCCATCGTTCCCAGTCTGTGACCGTTTCCAGTTAGCGTCTCTTCCATCGTTCCCAGTCTCTGACCATTTCCAGTTAGTGTCTCTTCCATTGTTCCCAGTCTCTCACCGTTTCCAGTTAGCATCTCTTCCATTGTTCCCAGTCTGTGATAGTTTCCTGTTAACGTCTCTTCCATCATTCCCAGTCTCTGACCGTTTCCAGTTAGCGTCTCTTCCATCGTTCCCAGTCTGACCGTTTCCAGTTAGCGTCTCTTCCATTGTTCCCAGTCTGTGACCGTTTCCGGTTAGCGTCTCTTTCATCGTTCCCAGTCTCTGACCATTTCCAGTTAGCGTCTCTTCCATTGTTCCCAGTCTGTGACCGTTTCCAGTTAGCATCTCTTCCATTGTTCCCAGTCTGTGACCGTTTCCTGTTAGCGTCTCTTCCATCATTCCCAGTCTCTGACCGTTTCCAGTTAGCGTCTCTTCCATCGTTCCCAGTCTCTGACCGTTTCCAGTTAGCATCTCTTCCATCGTTGCCAGTCTCTGACCTTTTCCAGTTAGCGTCTCTTCCATCGTTCCCAGTCTGTGACCGTTTCCAGTTAGCGTCTCTTCCATCATTCCCAGTCTCTGACAGTTTCCAGTTAGCGTCTCTTCCATCGTTCCCAGTCTGTGACCGTTTCCAGTTAGCGTCTCTTCCATCGTTCCCAGTCTCTGACCGTTTCCAGTTAGCGTCTCTTCCATCGTTCCCAATCTCTGACTGTTTCCAGTTAGCGTCTCTTCAATCGTTCCCAGTCTCTGACCATTTCCAGTTAGCGTCTCTTCGATCGTTCCCAGTCTGACCGTTTCCAGTTAGCATGTCTTCCATCGTTCCCAGTCTGACCGTTTCCAGTTAGCGTCTCTTCCATCGTTCCAAATCTCTGACCTTTTCCAGTTAGCGTCTCTTCCATCGTTCCCAGTCTCTGACCGTTTCCAGTTAGCGTCTCTTCCATCGTTCCCAGTCTCTGACCGTTTCCAGTTAGCGTCTCTTCCATCGTTCCCAGTCTCTGACCGTTTCCAGTTAGCGTCTCTTCCATCGTTCCCAATCTCTGACCGTTTCCAGTTAGCGTCTCTTCAATTGTTCCCAGTCTCTGACCATTTCCAGGTAGCGTCTCTTCCATCGTTCCCAGTCTGACCGTTTCCAGTTAACGTCTCTTCCATCGTTCACAGTCTCTGACCGTCTCCAGTTAGCGTCTCTTCCATTGTTCACAGTCTGTGACCGTTTCCAGTTAGCGTCTCTTCCATCGTTCCCAGTCTGACCGTTTTCAGTTAGCGTCTCTTCCGTCGTTCCAAATCTCTGACCTTTTCCAGTTAGCGTCTCTTCCATCGTTCCCAGTCTCAGACCGTTTCCAGTTAGCGTCTCTTCCATCGTTCACAGTCTCTGACCGTTTCCAGTTAGCGTCTCTTCCATCGTTCCCAATCTCTGACCGTTTCAAGTTAGCGTCTCTTCAACCGTTCCCAGTCTCTGACCATTTCCAGTTAGCGTCTCTTCGATCGTTCCCAGTCTGACCGTTTCCAGTTAGCATGTCTTCCATCGTTCCCAGTCTGACCGTTTCCAGTTAGCGTCTCTTCCATCGTTCCAAATCTCTGACCTTTTCCAGTTAGCGTCTCTTCCATCGTTCCCAGTCTCTGACCGTTTCCAGTTAGCGTCTCTTCCATCGTTCCCAGTCTCTGACCGTTTCCAGTTAGCGTCTCTTCCATCGTTCCCAATCTCTGACCGTTTCCAGTTAGCGTCTCTTCAATCGTTCCCAGTCTCTGACCATTTCCAGGTAGCGTCTCTTCCATCGTTCCCAGTCTGACCGTTTCCAGTTAGCATCTCTTCTATCGTTCCCAGTCTGATCGTTTCCAGTTAGCGTCTCTTCCATCGTTCCCAGTCTGTGACCGTTTCCAGTTAGCGTCTCTTCCATCGTTCCCAGTCTCTGACCATTTCCAGTTAGTGTCTCTTCCATTGTTCCCAGTCTCTCACCGTTTCCAGTTAGCATCTCTTCCATTGTTCCCAGTCTGTGACAGTTTCCTGTTAACGTCTCTTCCATCATTCCCAGTCTCTGACCGTTTCCAGTTAGCGTCTCTTCCATCGTTCCCAGTCTGACCGTTTCCAGTTAGCGTCTCTTCCATCGTTCCCAGTCTGTGACCGTTTCCGGTTAGCGTCTCTTTCATCGTTCCCAGTCTCTGACCATTTCCAGTTAGCGTCTCTTCCATTGTTCCCAGTCTGTGACCGTTTCCAGTTAGCATCTCTTCCATTGTTCCCAGTCTGTGACCGTTTCCTGTTAGCGTCTCTTCCATCATTCCCAGTCTCTGACCGTTTCCAGTTAGCGTCTCTTCCATCGTTCCCAGTCTCTGACCGTTTCCAGTTAGCATCTCTTCCATCGTTGCCAGTCTCTGACCTTTTCCAGTTAGCGTCTCTTCCATCGTTCCCAGTCTGTGACCGTTTCCAGTTAGCGTCTCTTCCATCATTCCCAGTCTCTGACAGTTTCCAGTTAGCGTCTCTTCCATCGTTCCCAGTCTGTGACCGTTTCCAGTTAGCGTCTCTTCCATCGTTCCCAGTCTCTGACCGTTTCCAGTTAGCGTCTCTTCCATCGTTCCCAATCTCTGACTGTTTCCAGTTAGCGTCTCTTCAATCGTTCCCAGTCTCTGACCATTTCCAGTTAGCGTCTCTTCGATTGTTCCCAGTCTGACCGTTTCCAGTTAGCATGTCTTCCATCGTTCCCAGTCTGACCGTTTCCAGTTAGCGTCTCTTCCATCGTTCCAAATCTCTGACCTTTTCCAGTTAGCGTCTCTTCCATCGTTCCCAGTCTCTGACCGTTTCCAGTTAGCGTCTCTTCCATCGTTCCCAGTCTCTGACCGTTTCCAGTTAGCATCTCTTCCATCGTTCCCAGTCTCTGACCGTTTCCAGTTAGCGTCTCTTCCATCGTTCCCAATCTCTGACCGTTTCCAGTTAGCGTCTCTTCAATCGTTCCCAGTCTCTGACCATTTCCAGGTAGTGTCTCTTCCATCGTTCCCAGTCTGACCGTTTCCAGTTATCATCTCTTCCATCGTTCCCAGTCTGATCGTTTCCAGTTAGCGTCTCTTCCATCGTTCCCAATCTCTGACCGTTTCCAGTTAGCGTCTCTTCAATCGTTCCCAGTCTCTGACCATTTCCAGGTAGTGTCTCTTCCATCGTTCCCAGTCTGACCATTTCCAGTTATCATCTCTTCCATCGTTCCCAGTCTGTGACCGTTTCCAGTTAGCGTCTCTTCCATCGTTCCCAGTCTCTGACCATTTCCAGTTAGTGTCTCTTCCATTGTTCCCAGTCTCTCACCGTTTCAAGTTAGCATCTCTTCCATTGTTCCCAGTCTGTGACCGTTTCCTGTTAGCGTCTCTTCCATCATTCCCAGTCTCTGACCGTTTCCAGTTAGCGTCTCTTCCATCATTCCCAGTCTGACCGTTTCCAGTTAGCGTCTCTTCCATCGTTCCCAGTCTGTGACCGTTTCCGGTTAGCGTCTCTTTCAATTCAATTTCAATTCAGTTTATTTATATAGCGCCAAATTCACAACACATGTCATCTCAAGGCACTTTACAGTTCAACCAGATCATACAGTCAAATTGATACAAAGTTTTCTATCTAAGGAAAACCAGTTGATTGCATTGACTCATTGACTCAAATACAATCCCTTTCATCGTTCCCAGTCTCTGACCATTTCCAGTTAGCGTCTCTTCCATTGTTCCCAATCTCTGACCGTTTCCAGTTAGCGTCTCTTCAATCGTTCCCAGTCTCTGACCATTTCCAGTTAGCGTCTCTTCCATCGTTCCCAGTCTGACCGTTTCCAGTTAGCATCTCTTCCATCGTTCCCAGTCTGACCGTTTCCAGTTAGCGTCTCTTCCATCGTTCCAAATCTCTGACCTTTTCCAGTTAGCGTCTCTTCCATCGTTCCCAGTCTCTGACCATTTCCAGTTAGCGTCTCTTCCATCGTTCCCAGTCTGACCGTTTTCAGTTAGCGTCTCTTCCATCGTTCCAAATCTCTGACCTTTTCCAGTTAGCGTCTCTTCCATCGTTCCCAGTCTCTGACCGTTTCCAGTTAGCGTCTCTTCCATCGTTCCCAGTCTCTGACCGTTTCCAGTTAGCGTCTCTTCCATCGTTCCCAATCTCTGACCGTTTCCAGTTAGCGTCTCTTCCATCGTTCCCAGTCTCTGACCGTTTCCAGTTAGCGTCTCTTCCATCGTTCCCAGTCTCTGACCGTTTCCAGTTAGCGTCTCTTCCATCGTTCCCAGTCTCTGACCGTTTCCAGTTAGCGTCTCTTCCATCGTTCCAAATCTCTGACCTTTTCCAGTTAGCGTCTCTTCCATCGTTCCCAGTCTCTGACCGTTTCCAGTTAGCGTCTCTTCCATCATTCTCAGTCTCTGACCGTTTCCAGTTAACGTCTCTTCCATCGTTCCCAATCTCTGACCGTTTCCAGTTAGCGTCTCTTCAATCGTTCCCAGTCTCTGACCATTTCCAGTTAGCGTCTCTTCCATCGTTCCCAGTCTCTCACCGTTTCCAGTTAACGTCTCTTCCATCGTTCACAGTCTCTGACCGTCTCCAGTTAGCGTCTCTTCCATCGTTCACAGTCTGTGACCGTTTCCAGTTAGCGTCTCTTCCATCGTTCCCAGTCTGACCGTTTTCAGTTAGCGTCTCTTCCGTCGTTCCAAATCTCTGACCTTTTCCAGTTAGCGTCTCTTCCATCGTTCCCAGTCTCAGACCGTTTCCAGTTAGCGTCTCTTCCATCGTTCCCAGTCTCTGACCGTTTCCAGTTAGCGTCTCTTCCATCGTTCCCAATCTCTGACCGTTTCAAGTTAGCGTCTCTTCAACCGTTCCCAGTCTCTGACCATTTCCAGTTAGCGTCTCTTCGATCGTTCCCAGTCTGACCGTTTCCAGTTAGCATGTCTTCCATCGTTCCCAGTCTGACCGTTTCCAGTTAGCGTCTCTTCCATCGTTCCAAATCTCTGACCTTTTCCAGTTAGCGTCTCTTCCATCGTTCCCAGTCTCTGACCGTTTCCAGTTAGCGTCTCTTCCATCGTTCCCAGTCTCTGACCGTTTCCAGTTAGCGTCTCTTCCATCGTTCCCAATCTCTGACCGTTTCCAGTTAGCGTCTCTTCAATCGTTCCCAGTCTCTGACCATTTCCAGTTAGCGTCTCTTCCATCGTTCCCAGTCTGTGACCGTTTCCAGTTAGCGTCTCTTCCATCGTTCCCAGTCTCTGACCGTTTCCAGTTAGTGTCTCTTCCATTGTTCCCAGTCTCTCACCGTTTCCAGTTAGCATCTCTTCCATTGTTCCCAGTCTGTGACCGTTTCCTGTTAACGTCTCTTCCATCATTCCCAGTCTCTGACTGTTTCCAGTTAGCGTCTCTTCCATCGTTCCCAGTCTGACCGTTTCCAGTTAGCGTCTCTTCCATCGTTCCCAGTCTGTGACCGTTTCCGGTTAGCGTCTCTTTCATCGTTCCCAGTCTCTGACCATTTCCAGTTAGCGTCTCTTCCATTGTTCCCAGTCTGTGACCGTTTCCAGTTAGCATCTCTTCCATTGTTCCCAGTCTGTGACCGTTTCCTGTTAGCGTCTCTTCCATCATTCCCAGTCTCTGACCGTTTCCAGTTAGCGTCTCTTCCATCGTTCCCAGTCTCTGACCGTTTCCAGTTAGCATCTCTTCCATCGTTGCCAGTCTCTGACCTTTTCCAGTTAGCGTCTCTTCCATCGTTCCCAGTCTGTGACCGTTTCCAGTTAGCGTCTCTTCCATCATTCCTAGTCTCTGACAGTTTCCAGTTAGCGTCTCTTCCATCGTTCCCAGTCTGTGACCGTTTCCAGTTAGCATCTCTTCCATCGTTCCCAGTCTCTGACCGTTTCCAGTTAGCGTCTCTTCCATCGTTCCCAATCTCTGACCGTTTCCAGTTAGCGTCTCTTCAATCGTTCCCAGTCTCTGACCATTTCCAGTTAGCGTCTCTTCGATCGTTCCCAGTCTGACCGTTTCCAGTTAGCATGTCTTCCATCGTTCCCAGTCTGACCGTTTCCAGTTAGCGTCTCTTCCATCATTCCAAATCTCTGACCTTTTCCAGTTAGCGTCTCTTCCATCGTTCCCAGTCTCTGACCGTTTCCAGTTAGCGTCTCTTCCATCGTTCCCAGTCTCTGACCGTTTCCAGTTAGCGTCTCTTCCATCGTTCCCAGTCTCTGACCGTTTCCAGTTAGCGTCTCTTCCATCGTTCCCAATCTCTGACCGTTTCCAGTTAGCGTCTCTTCAATCGTTCCCAGTCTCTGACCATTTCCAGGTAGCGTCTCTTCCATCGTTCCCAGTCTGACCGTTTCCAGTTAGCATCTCTTCCATCGTTCCCAGTCTGATCGTTTCCAGTTAGCGTCTCTTCCATCGTTCCCAGTCTGTGACCGTTTCCAGTTAGCGTCTCTTCCATCGTTCCCAGTCTCTGACCATTTCCAGTTAGTGTCTCTTCCATTGTTCCCAGTCTCTCACCGTTTCCAGTTAGCATCTCTTCCATTGTTCCCAGTCTGTGACCGTTTCCTGTTAGCGTCTCTTCCATCATTCCCAGTCTCTGACCGTTTCCAGTTAGCGTCTCTTCCATCATTCCCAGTCTGACCGTTTCCAGTTAGCGTCTCTTCCATCGTTCCCAGTCTGTGACCGTTTCCGGTTAGCGTCTCTTTCATCGTTCCCAGTCTCTGACCATTTCCAGTTAGCGTCTCTTCCATTGTTCCCAGTCTGTGACCGTTTCCAGTTAGCATCTCTTCCATTGTTCCCAGTCTGTGACAGTTTCCTGTTAGCGTCTCTTCCATCATTCCCAGTCTCTGACCGTTTCCAGTTAGCGTCTCTTCCATCGTTCCCAGTCTCTGACCGTTTCCAGTTAGCATCTCTTCCATCGTTGCCAGTCTCTGACCTTTTCCAGTTAGCGTCTCTTCCATCGTTCCCAGTCTGTGACCGTTTCCAGTTAGCGTCTCTTCCATCATTCCCAGTCTCTGACAGTTTCCAGTTAGCGTCTCTTCCATCGTTCCCAGTCTGTGACCGTTTCCAGTTAGCGTCTCTTCCATCATTCCCAGTCTGACAGTTTCCAGTTAGCGTCTCTTCCATCGTTCCCAGTCTGTGACCGTTTCCAGTTAGCGTCTCTTCCATCGTTCCCAGTCTGTGACCGTTTCCAGTTAGCGTCTCTTCCATCGTTCCCAGTCTCTGACCGTTTCCAGTTAGCGTCTCTTCCATCGTTCCCAGTCTGTGACCGTTTCCAGTTAGCGTCTCTTCCATCGTTCCCAGTCTGTGACCGTTTCCTTTTAGCGTCTCTTCCAGCGTTCCCAGTCTCTGACAGTTTCCAGTTAGCGTCTCTTCCATCGTTCCCAGTCTGGGACCGTTTCCAGTTAGCGTCTCTTCCATTGTTCCCAGTTAGTGTCTCTATGTTTGGCTCTCTTTCAACTCAAAACTGTAAAAAAAAGTTGCTTTAACCGATTTAGTTGGATTTTGCTGAAGCAATAGTCCAGATGTTGGTTTATAAGCAGCTTTTGTTTCTTTAGAAGGGTTATTAAAGTGTTCCTTACCAGACATGGGCAATGTGGAGTCAACAAGTCATCTCCATGTCATGTATTTGTGCTACCCAGCCACTGAAGCAGGTGAGTCCAATCTTCACTGTGAATTAATAATAATTATTACTAATTTTATTATTAATAATAATTAATAATAAAATTAGTAATAGGACTCACCTGGTTAATTGGCTGGGTAGATTAAATACATGACATGGAGATGACTTGTTGACTCCACATTGCCCATGTCTGTTCCTTACTGTTTGATGCTCTAGTAAGTAGATTTGTGCTTGATGTTAGATTTATGCCTTGATTAATCAATTCTATTCAGTTTATTTCTATAGCTCTAATTCACACCATGTCGTCACAGGTCACTTTATAGATCCAAATCATCCAGATCATGTCTCATTCTCCTGTGATCTCTCCATAGTATTGAAAATGTCAAAATAAAGACCACTAGAACCTAAAAATAAAAAGTGGTAGATTGGTGTATTGCTTCTAGACACACACACACACACACAAACACACACACACACTCACTAACAGACAGCTTGGGGTTCAGTTTTTGCCAATTATTCCTAAATACTTCTATAAATACTGATCTATAACAGCATTTTATTCTGTATTCATTTTGATTCCTTACTAACTTCCATGGTCATAAAAGGTTAGATAACACTGATCTAAATTTTCCCATTTCTAGCTTTGATCCAAGGCTGCTGCTGTTGGACTTCCGGTCCAGGTGGGGGCGCTACTTCCTCTGAGAATTCAAAGTAGTGGCGGGAAACCTGCGCCGGAATAGACCCTGGGAGGGCGGGGGAAGCCAGGAGGAGCTGCCGCCATCAGGTTTCTGCTTTAGATTAATTTCCTGTTTTCTTCTAATAAAAATATCCGCAGCGCTGCTGCCTGCAGCATAGAGCTAGGGTCCATAGAAGCAGAGCCATGGAGGAGCTGCTGAGGCGCTTTGAAACGGACAGCGGAGGGAGCTCCAGGCTGAGCTCCTCCATCCCCGCTGCCTGCCGCTCTGAGGACTGCTGCCTGGGGGTGGATGAAGCCGGCAGAGGGCCTGTCCTCGGTACATAATCTACCTTAATCTGCTTCAATCTGGGAGATTAAAAGAAAACTTTTCACAGAAATGGCTTCAATTAGAAGAGATTATATAAATGAATAAAACAAGTTAATCCTTATGGAATAAATGCCAATATTCTAGTCAGTTTATTTCTATAGCACTAATTCACAGGTCACTTTATAGATCCAGATCAACCAGATCATCCAGTCACATTGATTCAAAGCTTTCTAGGGAAAACCAGCTGATTGACTCTATTATTTCCATTTCTAGAGTAATGATGAATGTGTGAGAAAGTGGATCTAATCTGGTGTTTCTGCTCCAGGGCCCATGATCTATGGGATCTGTTTCTGTCCACTTTCTAAGAAGGAGGAACTGAAAGACCTGAAAGTTGCAGGTATGAAGAAATGCTGGAAACTCACATGATGTGCTTAAAATAATCTGTTTTTAAAATAATCTGTTTTTAAAATAATTGTTTTTGAGATAATCTGTTTTTAGATAATCTTTTTAAATAATCTGTTTTTGAAATAATCTGTTTTTAAAATAATCTGTTTTTAAAATAATCTGTTTTTAAAAGAATCTGTTTTTAAAAGAATCTGTTTTTAAAAGAATCTGTTTTTAAAATAATCTGTTTTTGAAATAATCTGTTTTTAAATCTGTTTTTAATCTGTTTTTGACATAATCTGTTTTTGAAATAATCTGTTTTTTAAATAATCTGTTTTTGACATCTGTTTTTAAATCTGTTTTTAATCTGTTTTTGACATAATCTGTTTTTAAATCTGTTTTTAATCTGTTTTTGACATAATCTGTTTTTGAAATAATCTGTTTTTTAAATAATCTGTTTTTGACATAATCTGTTTTTGAAATAATCTGTTTTTGAAATAATCTGTTTTTGACATAATCTGTTTTTGAAATAATCTGTTTTTAAATAATCTGTCCAGTTGTGGTTTTTAAAGCGTTTTCTGTGTTTTAGATTCAAAGACTTTAACTGAGGCTGAAAGAGAGAATCTGTTCCAGAAAGTGGATGAAGCTCAGAGCTGGCTGGGCTGGGCGGTGCAGATCCTTTCTCCTAACATGATCTCCACCAGCATGCTGCAGCGGTGGGTTAGAGCTCAATCACTGACATCTTGTTCATCTACATCTACACTAACCTCACTGACATCTTGTTCATCTACATCTACACTAACCTCACTGACATCTGGTTCATCTACATCTACACTAACCTCACTGACATCTGGTTCATCTACATCTACACTAACCTCACTGACATCTGGTTCATCTACATCTACACTAACCTCACTGACATCTGGTTCATCTACATCTACACTAACCTCACTGACATCTGGTTCATCTACATCTACACTAACCTGACTGACATCAGGTTCATCTACATCTACACTAACCTCACCGACATCTGGTTCATCTACATCTACACTAACCTCACCTACATCTGGTTCATCTACATCTACACTAACCTCACTGACATCTGGTTCATCTACATCTACACTAACCTCACTGACATCTGGTTCATCTACATCTACACTAACCTCACCGACATCTGGTTCATCTACATCTACGCTAACCTGACTGACATCTGGTTCATCTACATCTACGCTAACCTCACTGACATCTGGTTCATCTACATCTACACTAACCTCACTGACATCTGGTTCATCTACATCTACACTAACCTCACTGACATCTGGTTCATCTACATCTACACTAACCTGACTGACATCAGGTTCATCTACATCTACACTAACCTCACCGACATCTGGTTCATCTACATCTACACTAACCTCACCTACATCTGGTTCATCTACATCTACACTAACCTCACTGACATCTGGTTCATCTACATCTACACTAACCTCACTGACATCTGGTTCATCTACATCTACACTAACCTCACCGACATCTGGTTCATCTACATCTACGCTAACCTGACTGACATCTGGTTCATCTACATCTACGCTAACCTGACTGACATCTGGTTCATCTACATCTACGCTAACCTGACTGACATCTGGTTCATCTACATCTACGCTAACCTGACTGACATCTGGTTCATCTACATCTACGCTAACCTCACTGACATCTGGTTCACCTACATCTACGCTAACCTCACTGACATCTGGTTCATCTGCATCTGGTTCACCTACATCTACACTAACCTGACTGACATCTGGTTCACCTGCATCTGGTTCACCTACATCTACACTAACCTCACTGACATCTGGTTCATCTACATCTACACTAACCTCACTGACATCTGGTTCATCTACATCTACACTAACCTGACTGACATCAGGTTCATCTACATCTACACTAACCTCACCGACATCTGGTTCATCTACATCTACACTAACCTCACCTACATCTGGTTCATCTACATCTACACTAACCTCACTGACATCTGGTTCATCTACATCTACACTAACCTCACTGACATCTGGTTCATCTACATCTACACTAACCTCACCGACATCTGGTTCATCTACATCTACACTAACCTCACCGACATCTGGTTCATCTACATCTACACTAACCTCACCGACATCTGGTTCATCTACATCTACACTAACCTCACTGACATCTGGTTCATCTACATCTACACTAACCTGACTGACATCAGGTTCATCTACATCTACACTAACCTCACCGACATCTGGTTCATCTACATCTACACTAACCTCACCTACATCTGGTTCATCTACATCTACACTAACCTCACTGACATCTGGTTCATCTACATCTACACTAACCTCACTGACATCTGGTTCATCTACATCTACACTAACCTCACCGACATCTGGTTCATCTACATCTACACTAACCTCACCGACATCTGGTTCATCTACATCTACACTAACCTCACCGACATCTGGTTCATCTACATCTACACTAACCTCACCGACATCTGGTTCATCTACATCTACACTAACCTCACTGACATCTGGTTCATCTACATCTACACTAACCTCACTGACATCTGGTTCATCTACATCTACACTAACCTGACTGACATCAGGTTCATCTACATCTACACTAACCTCACCGACATCTGGTTCATCTACATCTACACTAACCTCACCTACATCTGGTTCATCTACATCTACACTAACCTCACTGACATCTGGTTCATCTACATCTACACTAACCTCACTGACATCTGGTTCATCTACATCTACACTAACCTCACCGACATCTGGTTCATCTACATCTACACTAACCTCACCGACATCTGGTTCATCTACATCTACGCTAACCTGACTGACATCTGGTTCATCTACATCTACACTAACCTCACTGACATCTGGTTCATCTACATCTACACTAACCTCACTGACATCTGGTTCATCTACATCTACACTAACCTGACTGACATCTGGTTCATCTACATCTACACTAACCTGACTGACATCAGGTTCATCTACATCTACGCTAACCTCACCGACATCTGGTTCATCTACATCTACGCTAACCTGACTGACATCTGGTTCATCTACATCTACGCTAACCTGACTGACATCTGGTTCATCTACATCTACGCTAACCTGACTGACATCTGGTTCATCTACATCTACGCTAACCTGACTGACATCTGGTTCATCTACATCTACGCTAACCTGACTGACATCTGGTTCATCTACATCTACGCTAACCTCACTGACATCTGGTTCACCTACATCTACGCTAACCTCACTGACATCTGGTTCATCTGCATCTGGTTCACCTACATCTACGCTAACCTGACTGACATCTGGTTCACCTGCATCTGGTTCACCTACATCTACGCTAACCTGACTGACATCTGGTTCATCTACATCTACGCTAACCTGACTGACATCTGGTTCATCTACATCTACGCTAACCTCACTGACATCTGGTTCACCTACATCTACGCTAACCTCACTGACATCTGGTTCATCTGCATCTGGTTCACCTACATCTACACTAACCTGACTGACATCTGGTTCACCTGCATCTGGTTCACCTACATCTACACTAACCTGACTGACATCTGGTTCATCTACATCTGGTTCATCTACATCTACGCTAACCTCACTGACATCTGGTTCATCTACATCTACACTAACCTGACTGACATCTGGTACATCTATATCTACGCTAACCTCACTGACATCTGGTTCATCTACATCTACACTAACCTGACTGAGATCTGGTTCATCTACATCTACGCTAACCTCACTGACATCTGGTTCATCTACATCTACACTAACCTCACTGACATCTGGTTCATCTACGTCTACACTAACCTCACTGACATCTGGTTCATCTACATCTACACTAACCTGACTGACATCTGGTTCACCTGCATCTGGTTCACCTACATCTACACTAACCTGACTGACATCTGGTTCACCTACATCTACACTAACCTGACTGACATCTGGTTCACCTACATCTACACTAACCTGACTGACATCTGGTACATCTATATCTACACTAACCTGCTCTGCTTCTCTCTTCCAGGACTAAATACAACCTGAACGCCCTTTCTCATGACACCGCCATCGCTCTGATTCAGTACGCGCTGGACAGCGGCGTTCAACTCAAAGAGGTATGAGCCGCTGCGCCATTAGCTCAGACCCCCCCCACCCGACCGCCATGCTGAATGCTGGATGCCTGCAGGTTTACGTGGACACCGTGGGCCCGGCAGAGAAGTATGAGCAGAAGCTCTCCCAGCGGTTCCCAGGCGTCCAGGTGACCGTGAGACCCAAAGCCGACTCCCTCTTCCCTGTGGTCAGCGCCGCCAGCATCTGTGCCAAGGTCAGTCACCCCATGAGGCTGTGATTCGGCCATCTTGTTTCCCTCAGCCTCTCTTTATACCTAAATCCTGCATTAGGCCTTGAAGATAGATGGTTTGATTAATAAATGATGCTGTATAAACGCAGCGCGTTATTAAGGCTGTTTTGGTGCCGTTCATCTTGTACAGCCTGAATTATTCAGATTTTATCTGCAGTTTTCCAAACATTGAGGGTTTGATAACAGCAGCAGCTTTTTACCAGCTTCTCTCAATGTTTCATTCATTCAGTTTATTTCTATCGTGCCAATTCACACCACGTCCTCTCAGACCCCTGATCAGCTTTGGTTTGAGCAGGTCCTCCGTTAACTTTGGAAATTACTGAGAGCTGAAAGAAGCAATGAGAAGAAGAAGTTAGACCAGAATAGGAGATTCTTTCACAAGATGGCGGATGGACGATCCGTCCTGCAGATGAGCGCAGAGATCTACATCCAGGTTTCCATGAATCATGTATTTATGGTTCTAGAATCACTTCTGTCCTCTACAGAATGCTAATACACATCTTTAAATAAAGTTTTCTGACTTTTCTGATGCATTTTTATGCTTTTTCCATTTTCTCCATTAAACAGCTTCTCTGACGTCATCATGGGACATCAGAGCAGTCAGGCTAGATTCACTTCTATTCAGTTTATTTCTATAGCTCCCATTAACATCATGTCATCTCAGGTCACTTTCCAGTTCACCAGATCATCCAGTCAGATTGATTCAAAGTTTTCTATCTAAGGAAAATCAGCTGATTGCATCGACTCATTGTCTCTTCAGCAATCCCTCACACTAAGCATGCTTGTAGCGACAGTGGAGAGGAAAAACTCCCTTTGAACAGGAAGAAACCTCCAGCAGAACCAGGCTCAGTGTGAGCCGCCATCTGCTGAGGCCCACTGGGGTTCAAGGAGACAGAAGCAGACAGAAACATAAAATTAATACATTTACTGTTAAATTTCTGCGCCTCCCTGGCACAGAAGGATGATTTGGAGAAGCCAGTTAACCTAACAGTCATGTTTTTGGACTGCGGGAGGAAGCTGGAGTACCTGGAGAGAACCCACGCATGCTCAGGGAGAACTTGGAAACTGCAGGCAGACAGACCCCAGGAATCAAACCCAGAACCTTCAGGCTGCCCACTGGATCACCGTGAAGTCGTCCATATTTGATCTAATTTATCCTAAAAGCTTTAGTTCAGGAAACGGAACGGATAATAAATGAAAAAGATGTTTTGGTTTTTCTGCCTCAGGTTCAAATTCTTTGTGAAACTTTTTCACATTTAATAGATTTTTACTCTTTGATTGATTGATTGCATTAGAGAAATGGAATCAACTGAACAGAAGGCTAATAATCAGAGACGTTTCTCATGAAAGCAGTTTTTCTATCTTCACCTGAGGGGGTCACTCCCTTTGCTGCTCTTTTCCTTCATGTGGAGCCCATGAAGATCCTCCATGTCTGCCGCCATTTTTATTTAAAACGCCACTCAGCAGGGTTAGCGTTTCCATCATGCAGGCAGATCTGAATGGATTTCTTTCACTCATTGATGAACAGGAGCAACTGGAAGCTAAACATCCAGGAAAAAGTTGCTGTTTTTTTGTTACTGGCTTTAAAATGTGTGGATTTATTAAATAAATACATTTTCTCTGAAATAAAGGATTCTCTGAGCCGTAGGTGAGTTTTACTTTCTCTTGTGTGGCTTTCAGGTGGCCAGAGATCGGCTGGTAAAAGGCTGGACCTTTGCAGAGGATCTGGGCGAGATGGACAGCGATTACGGTTCAGGATACCCCAACGGTAGCAACGCCCATCTGCTCACACCGCCGCCATCCTCATATTTCCAACCTGAGGCTTAGAAATACACATGGCTTAGAACAAAGTTCAATTTTTTCTGTTTTTGTGTCTGTAGACCCTAAAACCAAAGAGTGGCTGCTGAAGTACCTGGACCCGGTGTTTGGTTACCCTCAGTTTGTTCGTTTCAGCTGGAGCACAGCTCAGACTCTCATGGACAGCAGGGCGGTTACCGTCCACTGGTAGGAGCCTCCTTTAAACCACTGATTTATGAAATAATCTGCTTTTATGGACCTTATTTGGAGAATTGGATATTCTTTACCTTCTGGCCTGAGAAGTTTCTCCAGACATTAAACCTTTTTGGGTTTATTTCTCTTAAACTGTCATGAGAAAGATCTGCAGGAAGGGAAGTTTCTATAAAAGAAGGAAAGCACAGATCTACAGAATGTCTGTGAAATCTAGTTCTAACCGTGACGTTAAAAACTCCCTGTGTCCTCAGGGACGATGATGAGGAGGATGGAGAGAAGGCGGCGCAGCGGCAGAACAATCGCTCCATGTTGTCTTATTTCAGTTCATCAGCAGAGGGCGCCAGAGGGCAGCAGACACACCGCTTCTTCACTGAACGGAGGCTGAAGAGTTTAACATCCCTCTGAAAGCTTTTAAAAGTTCATTTACAGGATAATCTACTGGATTTAACAGCATAAAACATCAATTACTGATTTATCATCTGAATAAATATTTTTTATATACATAAAAAATGCAAACAAGTTTGGTTTCTTCAAAGTCTTGCAGGTTTCAATTGCAATGCTGCCCCCTGCTGCCTGAAAACCGACATACCATCAGATAGAAAAGATGAGAAAAATGTTCCCTTTTTCCTTCAAGGCATCATGGATGAATTTATCTTTTTATTTTTATCTCAGCCTGAGGCAGACTAGCCGGGTCACATGGATCAGGGAGCGATTTTCAGTAAATCACACACACACACACACACACACACACATATATATTCATGTAATCCATAACATAATCTAAAGTTAGCCCTTCGAAATGTCTTCATTTCGTTCTTTCCAGCTGAAATAATGAATCATTGCTCCTTTAATTATCATATCAAACATATTCTAACATCTTCACCTTTAAGCTGCTCTACACCTTCAGGGAAAAACAGCTTTTCATTTAGTTGTAAACATCCTAACGTCGTGGCGTGTGGAAAAACGTCCTGAAAGGCATAATCATCCATCCAGGCCTCTTAGTTTCCATTCAGTCTTTTTCCTGGAATCCTGGATCCTCTTCCCATAGTTCATAGCTACGGTGGAGATGGCAAACGAAGAAAGAATAACGATGGAAGTCCACACAAAGTAGGAAGACGTCCCTCTGGGAGCCGCTCCCGTGCTTCTGTGGGGTCCGGTCCGTCTGTGGGAGGCTGCGCTGGAGGTCAGTGTCTGGCCAGCAGGAGCGTCCATGTTTAGAGTGAAAGATCCAGAGTTTCAGGTCTGGATTAAATGTGAATAATCCTTAATCCCTTCATCCATTTATAACCTTTCTTGCTGCGTCAGTAGGATCAATGATAATTGGATCCCATTGAGGCGTCCGGTGGGCTGAGCAGGAAGGAACTGATTTACCGTTTGCAGACTGCTTTCTAAACCTGGACCTGTAATACACTGCAAAAGAAAATTAAAGGAACGCTTTGAAAACACATCAAATCTCCATGGGGGAAAAAATCCTGCTGTTTTTTTATCGTGATATGGACTGGGTGAAGTGATAGGAACAAAGGGATGCTGCATCATTTAATGGAAATGAAAATGATCAACCTAAAGAGGGCTGAACTCAAAGACACCCCAAAAATGACAGTGAAAAAATGATGCAGCAGGTTAGTCCATTTTGCAGAAATTTAATTGCAACAACTAAAATGTTATTCAGTAATTTTAATAGCCCCCATGTGCGTGTATGCAGTAGTGATGGGTTGATGAGGCGTCATGAAACGTTTCGACACATTACCAAACTGTATTGATACTGTGTCGATACTGTGTCACTGAATACTGACACCTGCTGGACATTAAAAATCCCTACAGGCAACCTAGTTGACAGAGTTAACTGACACTGATTTGATGACCTATTATATACACTAATATGATGCAATTCATTGTATGATGCATTGTATTATTATTAAAACATATTTGATATTTTAGACACAGTCAATGAATAATGAGAACCTGCATCATAATGTAATAATCTCTAAGTAAACATGTAGTAAATGAAGATGCTTGTTCACTGGTATTTCTTTTTTTACAAATTTTTATTCAAAAAAATAAGTTGTTGCAACGTTTTGAAATTCAGTCTGTTGCGCTTTTTTGATATTAGTTCTCCAGCTGTGGAAAACACCCGCTCACACAGCACAGATGAAGCTGGAGTGCACAAAAAAGGCGGAAGAGGTTTGGATAAACCGTCCTTTGGTTTTTCCAATATACAAGAGGATCCTGGGACCTCGCAATATTGCCCTCTGCCATGTATCTCTTCACCTCAAGGATGGCATCAGCTGTGGCACTTTTGGTCTGCCTCCCCACTTCGAGATCAAAATGTTCCCAAAGGTCATCTTAAAAAAAATTTAAAAAAAGTATTTTAGTACATGATTTACAAACAACAAAGAAATGATGCTCAATATCATGCCTGAAGTGGGGGCAGACAGCTGTTGTGAAGATGTTCCCGGCTGGGGCTCATTTGAGCTTCCAACTATTGAGGCACATTCTGTCCGCAGCCTGCTGTACTTCCATTTACACTCGTTCCTGTTCCTCCTCGTACTTTTTGGCCAACAGTTGTTTGATGGTCTGAAAACCACACCAAGTCAAACCAGAAGAAAATCAATATATTTAAAATAAATTTGATAAATAAACTACCACTTTAGATAATTTCCACACAAACCTTTCTGGTTGGCAAAACATATGAGGGCTCAAGGAGCTGAACCAGCTCCCTGAACCCTTCATTCTCCACAACAGCGAGGGGCTGGCGGTCCTTTACAATGAAATTAAGCACAGCCTCATAAAGCATCTGCTTCCTGGAAGCTTGATGGTTAAAAATGAGAAAGTGTAAAATATTCAGAATTATCAATAAAACAAAGTCAGTAAGTTGTAAAATACCTGTATACCTGAGTTCATCATGGGTGTATCATGGATTTCACTCTCATGCTTGGCCCTATAATGCCTCAGCATTGAGGAGGTGCTGTTATTTAAATATGCAAGCTCTGTTGAGCAATTGCGACATTTAACCTGCAGAAAATAACGCGAACAGTAAACTAAAGGTCACTTTGAAATGAATTTCTACTCAGAAAATAAAGTGGAAACTCTGAGAGGAACAGGATGAAACAAGGAAATTAAAACAAATACCTTATTTTCCGAAATGACATCAAAGTGGTCCCACACGGCAGAAACCTTTCTTTTTGCTTGAGGAAGTTCCATAATTTTTGATGAATTTTATATTCGCAAAACACGCAAGATTGTTTTGGCAGATGCATCTCGTTGGCAGATGCGCTTCCTTATAAAGGCTTGTCAATCAGTTCGAAACATCGTTCACGTGACCGATACAGGAAACTGGAGGTTTCTTCCTGTTAAAAGGGAGTTTTTCCTCTCCACTGTCGCTACAAGCATGCTTAGTGTGAGGGATTGCTGAAGAGTCAATGAGTCGATGCAATCAGCTGGTTTTCCTTAGATAGAAAACTTTGAATCAATCTGACTGGATGATCTGGTGAACTGGAAAGTGACCTGAGATGACATGATGTGAATTGGAGGTATATGTTTTGTCTGCATTCAGAAGCAGAAAGTTAAGAGTCATCCAGGTTTTTATGTCTTCAAGACATGCCTGTAATCTATGTAATGGGTTAGCTTCATCTGGATTATAGACAGATATAGCTGGGTATCATCAGCATAACAGTGGAAATTAATCCCATGCATTTGATATTTTATTCTTTTCCAGTGTTAAATCTGACTCTGTTCCACAGCCATCTTGACTTGCATCATAGAAATGATGAAGTTGTGCTTTGTCTAGTTTTCTGATTTTTCCCCCCAGAGTTTTATTGTCATTCCACCATAACGAGTACAGAGCAACGAAATTCAGTCTTTTTTAGCTTCATTATGTTAGTTGTAGAAACTGTTGGCCTGCTGAAAGGAGCCAGGATCTCCAAGGGATCATTCAGTGAGCTAACCGCAGAAACGCTCCTTCTATTCTGCAGACGGTCCTGCACTGAGGTTCTGAACTTCAACTCGTCTGTTTCAAACCTCTGGAAACCCACTACTCTCTCAGCTGGAAGTTGATCTGAGTCCAAATTCAGATTCTTAATTTCTTTTGCTCTCCTTTCCTCTGGGGTTGACATGAGGACTGTGCGCCTGTTGCTGATTTGAAAGCAGAGGTCTGCCAGCCTCTTTCCTCTGCATCTTCATAAACAGTCATCCACATATAAGTTATTTTTGATCGTATCAACCGCTTCAGCTGCAAACTATTGTGCGTTATCATCAGTAGTTCTTTGGAGAACATAAATTGCGCCGCTGGGAGAAATGGACCAACATCCTGACCTGCAGGTTTTGAAGTGTCACCATGATCCCACCACAGGAAATGGAGATAGTTGACATTTTTTTCAGAGTCGTAAACTTGGTGAAACATGGCATCAATGTCTGCCATTAGTGCAACAGGCTCTTTTCCAAATCTGATGAAGACTCCAACCAGAGAGTTAGTGAGATCCGGTCCCTGTAGAAGCTGACTGTTCAGTGATGATCCACAATCAATACAACTTTCAACTTGCCTTTTGTGGGATGATACCCTCCATGATGAGGAATGTACTACAGTTGTCCATCGCCTTTCTGTAGCTCATCTGCTGGTAGTTTCAGTGTGTCCATGTTGCAGCATCTTGTTTACACATGCAGTGTCCTGAGCATCCAATTCAAATTTCCTCCTGAGACTCTGGAGATGCTGCTCTGCAAAATGTTATTTGGCAAGCTGGGAATTTCACTCCTGAAAGGCAAGTCAATATGATAATGACCTCCAACAAGATTTGTTGAGTTATTAACATCCATTCATCCATTTTCCGTCACCCTTATCCCTGCTGGGGTGTGGGGGGTGCCGGCCCGGGAATTTAACCCAGAACATCCTTGCTGCACGGCAGCAGGGCTACCTACTGTACCGCTGATCAGCCCGAGTTATTAGCAATGTGGATGAAATGACATTTCTGTTTTCTTCCTTTGGTTAAAATCCTGATTGTTGAGTTTGAGCAGCAGAAGCTCAGCAGAGATCCTGTTACAGCAGAGCAGACATTTTTATTCCTGCTGTTGCTTCCAGTGTGCAGGGGACCATTTATTAGTTTTTACAGCATAAGTCCCACCATCCACACTGTTGATCACCTCCCAGGGCTCTAAAACATTGGAAGCATCAGTTCCTATCAGTAGTTCCACATCTGCATTGATGTTATGAAGCTTAACAGGTTTTAGATGAGGCCACTAATCAATGTCCTTTCGCTGGGAATATTCAGTGTAGAAACTGGCATGGTACTTTGATTAAAAACATCTGGCAACATCTGGCTATGAAGTCATTTGTTTTCAATTCAAAGACTTCCAAACCAGACAAAACTTGCACATTAACAATCTTATTCTGATTCATTGTTTCCAGCAGATTATATGTCCTTTTTTTCCTTTAAGTTCAGTTTTTGTTAGACTTTCTTTACAGAATGTACTTGAACTTCCTGGATCAAGAAATGCATAAGTTTGTACAACTTTGTTGCTCTTTTGAATTTAATTTTAACAATAGAGAAAACAGCATAATCACGGCCCTGATATGACCACATGTCTGAGTGGTTGCATTTCAGAGGTCAACCTTGTTGTCTGTTGGATTTGTTCTAAAGAGGCTCCTGGTTTCTTTTATCTCTATGAACCTCTGGATGCTTCTGGTGAAACGTTTCAATCCAAACGACTCCTGCAGTCTTTGCTTGTGTGACTTTCAGACAACCAACACATTTTCAGACAAATCCCCTTTTTTCATGAAGGTCAACTTGTCTCAATGCATTTTAGCTTTAAACTGCAGTTTTCCGATAGATAATTTCTTTGTAAACAAAACAAGCAGCTGTGAAGAACAGTAGACCTGGTCTTGTTTTCAGTTGATTGAGTTCTGATTTCTGACATTAGTGGCAAAACTGCTTCCTTTTATCCTTTGCTTGCTGGAACTTTAGAGTTGCTCCCAGTTGGTGGGTCTTGGATATTGCAAACATTGGGTCTGATTCTGCTTTTACTCCTTCTATTATAAAAGTAACCAGATCAGTGAGCAATGCTTGATGGCCATTTTGTTCCTGCAGTTCATAAGCAGTAACTCAAATTTTCCCTGTTTGTTTGGGAGATTCAGGATGATCATTCTCATATTCAAAGGCTAATCCAACTCTTTCATGTAAACCATTTGTTGTGTTAGATTTGAACATCCTTAAAGGAAAAGAGAGAATGATTGTAGACTTTTCATATCCTCACCTTTTATTGGTATCCAACTCATATTCGTCTCCATGTGTGCAGAAGCAATTTTATTTTCATTCCCAACATTTTCCTTAAGAAGACATTTTGCTTTGGAATAACTTTGCTTGTGGGGTCGGTGCTGACAGCTATGCATCCGGTCTTTAGGCTGCCCCCTAGTGAGCTGCTCTAAGAAGTGCAAACAGTTGCTTCAGTTGTCAGTTTTAGCTTTTAATCCGTTCTCAAAGGCATTCCTAACTGATCTGTACTGCAGGGGGTCCCCATCAAACACATAGATGTTTCTGGATGGAAAACAGACGATAAATTTTGTTTTACAAGTAAGGCAGTGATGTCATTTTGTCTTTGTATGACATTCATAATATCATTCTGGACCTTCTTAGTCAAAAAGAGAGATTCAAATTGTGTTTACTGTGTTGGTTGGGTTGAAGAATCAACTTTTACTCTCATCTGATCCAAGTTGTTTACATCTTTGTTTAGGTCTGAAAAATCCCCAGTCTCTTTAAAGCAGAAAAGGTGGATTTTGTTTTTTTTATGTATAAACATTAAAAAAACATACAAATAATGAATAACCCCCCCTGAATGAATAATCAGTCAGTGGGGTTGTCGGAGGTCAGACAGCGGAGAGTCGATTCGAGCTGTTGGTTCATTCTCTCTGTCTGACCGTTGGACTGTGGATGATAACCAGAAGTAAGTGATGACTTACAATTCAGGGCAGCGCAGAAAGCCTTCCAGACTTGGGAGATAAACTGTGGTCCGCGGTCGGAGAGTATTTCCTGGGGTATTCCATGGAGCCGGAAAACATGCTTCACTAGGAGCTGTGCAGTCTGAAAGGGAAGTTTCCTGAGAGGAATCAGATGACATGACTTCGAAAATCGGTCGACGATGGTAAAAATAGTTGACATACCTCTGGAGATTGGGAGACCAGTGACAAAATCGATGGCGATGTGAGACCAGGGACGAGTTGGAACAGGAAGAGGATGCAACAGGCCAGAGGGCGGTTGATGTGAGGTTTTGTTTCTGGCGCATATGGAGCAGGCCAAGACATACTCCTTCACATCCTTGTGCAACGTAGGCCACCAGAAACGTCTAGAAATCAAGGCGATAGTTCGGCTCACCCCTGGGTGAGCGGAAAACTTGGCTGTGTGCATCCATTGAATCAGGCGGGATCTGACAGATGAAGGGACATAGGTTCTGTTAGGAGGACCGTTACCTGGGTCAGGTTCAGAAGCCAGGGCAGAGTTTATGAGATCGGAGATCTCCCAGGAAACCACTCCAACAGTACAGGAGGCAGGAAGAACGGGTTCAGGCGTTTTGGATTGATCAACAGAGTATAGACGAGAGAGAGAATCGGGTTTGGTGTTCTTGGATCCGGGTCTGTAAGATATAATGAGGTTGAACCGAGAGAAAAACAGTGACCACCTTGACTGACGAGGGTTAGCTTGTTTGGCGGACTGGATGTAAGCTAGGTTTTTGTGATCAGTCCACACTAAGACTGGGTGTTCAGCCCCCTCGAGCCAGTGTCTCCACTCCTCCAATGCGAGTTGATGGCTAGAAGTTCTCGGTCCCCAACGTCGTAGTTTTGTTCCGCCGGTGAGATTCTACGGGAGAAAAATGCACAGGGGTGAATCCTTTGATCAGACTCGAGTTGTTGGGATAACACGGCACCAACACCAGAGTCAGAGGCGTCCACCTCGAGGATAAATTGCTTGGCAGGATCAGGCTGGATTAACACAGGAGCTCTGGAAAAGTCTTTAATTTATCAAAAGCACTTTGAGCTTCGGGAGTCCACTGGAAGGTCTTTTTGACTGATGTTAGAGTTGTGAGAGGTAGAGCTGTCTGACTATAATTCCTGATAAAACGACGGTAGAAGTTGCCAAAACCCAGGAATCTCTGCAGCTGTCTTCGGTTTTCAGGTATCGGCCAATCCAAAACGGCTTTTATCTTTTCTTCAGATGGCTTAACCTGCCCGCCCTCAAGCACAAACCCTAAAAAGGTGACTGAAGGTTGATGAAACTCGCATTTTTCAGCCTTTACAAAAAGTTTGTTCTCCAACAATCTTTGTAGGACCAGGCAGACATGTTTTTTATGTTCGGAAAGGTTCTTTGAATAGATTAAAATGTCGTCAATGTATACAAAAACGAAGATATTCAAAAAGTCTCTGAGGACATCGTTGACGAGGGCTTGGAAACATGCGGGAGCGTTAGTGAGACCAAAAGGCATGACCAGATATTCAAACTGGCCCAACGGGGTTTTAAAGGCTGTCTTCCATTCGTCACCTTCTCTAATCCTGAGAAGGTGATATGCGTTTCTTAAGTCGAGCTTGGTGAAGACAGTAATTAAATTCAATTCAGTTTATTTATATAGCGCCAAATTCACAACATATGTCATCTCAAGGCACTTTACAGTTCAACCAGATCATACAGTCAAATTGATACAAAGTTTTCTATCTAAGGAAAACCAGTTGGGTATCTAACTCACAGAGGGTTTGAGCGTGTCCTTGGATCTGAGCGTCTTGCTCTTCTAGCCTCCGACGAAGGTTGCCTGCTGGGCTTAGTGTTTGGCCGCAGTGTTCTGTCATGATTGGTTACAGAGTAAACCCAATATGCAGAACACACACAGAGGCTGATGAAAAGTTTAACAAGGTTTATTGTAAACACAATCACATGAATATTGCACAGGAACTGGTTCGGGCCTGAGGGCAGGTTCACTGGAGTCTGCAGGGATGACAGTTCAGTTAGCACATGGACTGGAGGGTTACTAGTTTTTGAGTTTGCTGATGAATACCTTGAAGGAGTCCGGGTTTCTCTTTGAGAGAGGAAACTGTTGGGTCCAGAGACTGTTTGTTCAGCAGAGTCCAATGACTGCTTCAGCGTCTTACTTCTGACTTTGAGGGCAGACCTTGATTTGGGTTTCCAGCTCTTAGCCAAGAGCTGCAAGGGAATCCAGAGAAGAGTCTTCAGGTTTGGCTCACGAGGGCAGGCTAGGCAGGTTAAGCTCATCCAGAGCTTCACGAAGAGACAGGATTCCTGTGAGGCAAAAACAAGGAAGAGTTAGAATCTTATCTCAACAGGAAATAGCAAAGATTCTCAGGTTTACTATTCAATTTCAATTCAATTCAGTTTATTTATATAGCGCCAAATTCACAACACATGTCATCTCAAGGCACTTTACAGTTCAACCAGATCATACAGTCAAATTGATACAAACTTTTCTATCTAAGGAAAACCAGTTGATTGCATTGACTCATTGACTCAAATACAATCCCTCACACTAAGCATGCTTGTAGCGACAGTGGAGAGGAAAAACTCCCTTTTAACAGGAAGAAACCTCCAGCAGAACCAGGCTCAGTGTGAGCGGCCATCTGCCGAGGCCGACTGGGGTTCAAGGAGACAGAAGCAGAGATACAAAAAGCAGCTGTAAAAGGCGGCCCCGTCCAGGAAACACACAGCCAGGCAGATGAGCTCCAAGGCAGCTCCCATGCCAGAGGATGAAGAGAGCACATCCACCCAGTCACGGCCAGAGAAACAGGACCACACTGGAAAACAGGCCGATCTCCAACATCTATAAACAAGGGTGTTGATGGAAGCAGCACAGCTGATGTTTCTTTCCTGGATGACGTCACAGCCAAACAGGAACAGACGAGGCAAAGCTACTCTGAGGAAAAGCAGAGAGAGCAGAAGGTTAGAGATTGAACAAACAGATTCTGCAGAATAGGAGAACAGAGAGAATGTAGCAGAATGATGAAATGGGGGTCCCTATGCCCTCCAGAAGTCTAAGCCTATAGCAGCAGAACTATAGAGATAGATTAGGATAACCTGAGCCACTCTAACTAGAAGCTTTATCAAAAAGGAAAGTTTTAAGCCTAGCCTTAAAAGTAGACAGGGTGTCTGCCTCACGGACTAAAACTGGTAGTTGGTTCCACAGGAGAGGAGCCTGATAATTAAAAGATCTGCCTCCCATTCTACTTTTAGAAATTCTAGGAACCACTAGTAAACCTGCAGATTGAGAGCGAAGTGCTCTGTTAGGAACATAAGGAACAATCAGATCTCTGATATCAGATGGAGCTTGGCCATTTAAGGCTTTATATGTTAGAAGGAGGATTTTAAATTCTATTCTTGATTTAACAGGAAGCCAATGAAGAGAAGCCAGGATAGGAGATATATGATCTCTCTTTTTAATTTTCATCAGAACTCTGGCTGCAGCATTTTGGATCAGCTGAAGGCTTTTAACTACAGTTTGTGGACTTCCTGATAGTAAAGAATTACAATAGTCCAGCCTTGAAGTAACAAATGCATGGACTAGTTTCTCAGCATCACCCCTGGACAGGAGATTTCTAATTTTTGCAATATTCTTGTAACCCGGGTGTAAATCCCAGTGATTTTCCATTTACATGTTTAGATAATGAAAAAGATCCCAGTGATCATTCGGTGTATATTTTTTCACTTCTATTCCCGTCATTGCTACACAGCCAATTGCTGTTGAGTATCAGGGTCACATGTGCAACAGCCTATCAGTTAGGTATATCAGTTGGAGTGGGGAAACATGAAAGACTATGGCATGTTGGGAGAAGCAGAGCTGCAGGAGCTAACTACTTAGCCGAGATGACATGAAAAACCCTGTTTGTGTGACATACAAACTATGGAATTGGTGAGTGTTTCTCCTGTGTGGCTTAATTTTAGCTCATTGATGTCTTTGGTTGTTGTCTAGCTGCTAAATTGGTGATTATACAAACAGATGCCCAGACTAGCTTTGAAGAACCCTATGTGGACAATGAGGTGCCTTAAATATTTATTGAGTACTTGTTTGTATTAGATGTTTTTACATTTCATGTTGACTAATTTATATAGTGCATATTTATTGGATTTTTCATGAATGTAATTTATATGGAACTTTATATTTATTGAATATGCATATTGATTGAAAGTTATTGTTTGGAATTATTTGTAGTGCAAAGAGTACCACTTACTGAATTTGTGTGCACACTAGAATGTTTTGATTTTATATATATATATATATATATATTGAGAAAATGGTCCTGTTTTATTATTCAGGCCAGGTGTTGATGGCGAGCTGAAGGTCCAGAGCCTAGAGCCCAAGAAAGTTTGCACTTTGGGTGCACAAAGACTTTGGATCTCCTGCCAGGCTGGTAGGAGGCTCCTTGCAGCCAACGAACAATTTTGTTTCCACTCTGCTCTGACTTTTGTCAGTCCACGACCTGCACTGTACCAAGCACTTTAGAAGGAATTTGCTTGGGACCTTTAATCAACCCCAGCTTGGGGTGAATGGACTGAAGGGATGTGGTTTCATTAATTGTGGAATTGATTAATTTTGTTTTTTTTTCCTCTTTGTTTTGTTTTCTTTCTTTTTTTTCTGTGCATTTTATATGGCCATTTGGATGATTCACCGATGTTGTAAATATGTATACAATTTTCCTCACTATAAATACAAAGCACTCGCAACTGCAAACTTCTAGTCTCTGTCTGCTGTTTCATGAGTCGTACCTATATTCTGAGAACTAGCCTATTGACCTTATTTGTTATGATCCATTTGCATTAATTTAAAATATAGTATACTGTTTTACAGATATGCTACATTAATTTATGGCGAGCTAGCCAGGAGCAGTTTTGTACAGAGCTGAAGTATTGCAGTTTGCTATTTTGATGCTATTATGGACATCTTGGTAAAATATGGGGTTAAAATACCCAATGCAGTGTTGATTAAATATGCAACAAACACAGAAACTAATAATGAAGTTGCTGATTTTCTGAAAGGTTACGGGTTAATGGAAAAGTCTGAAATTATAACTGATTCTGACTCAGATTTTTATAATTGCATAATTTTTGAGTTTGCGTCAGGGAGTGCATTAGAGGGGTTGCGTGAAATCTTGCCGTACATTTATCTTTGCCAAACTAAAAAAATTACTTATGAAATTGAAGAACTGTCAGTGGTTTGTTCTGAGTTAGAAACCAAGATAAAAACTCAAACTTACCTGAATAAAATGAAACACATGGCTAAGCTTACAGGTCAGAATTACACAGATGTCCTAAAGAGTGTGGTGTCTTTACTGGGCCAATCCATTACTGAACTCTGTCCAGCACCCTCTTTTTTGAAGACGCCTTCAGATGAAGAGGATTCGGCCATAGCTGCTTCTCGTACATCACAGATGGCAACCAAAGGTGCTATTCCTATTAAACCAGAAGATGTCACTGCAGATGACGGGGAGCTACCGCATATCCAACCTGATCCTACAGCACGCTACACATCACAACCTTCTGGACCCTTGCCAGCTATGTCTTTCTTAGATATCAACCCACCTGGAGTGCAGAGGTATGTGGTTGAGCATATCATGAAAAGTGATGACAATGCAATGCACATGTCTTCATTAAAACTTAGATCATTTTCTGGTCGAACTCCAAGACCACAATACGAAATGGATTATGAAGCTTGGCGGTCTGGTGTTGACCTTCTGTTAAAGGATCCGGCTGTTTCAGAACTACACCGTTCTAGAAAGATATTTGACAGTCTTTTACCACCAGCTGCAGACATGGTTAAACATCTTCAACCAGATGCACCTCCTGAAAGTTACCTCAAAATCCTTGACTCTGCCTATGGAACAGTCCAAGATGGTGATGAACTGTATGCAAAATTTATGGAGCAGTTTCAAGATGCAGGTGAAAAGCCATCAGTTTATTTACAACGCCTGCAAGTGACTTTAAACAATGCTGTAAGGAGAGGGGGAGTATTGCCTGCTGATTTTGAAAAGCATCTGCTGAATCAGTTCTGTCGTGGTTGCTGGGATAACACCTTAATCTCTGAGCTCCAGCTTAAGCAGCGCAAGTCAAAACCACCATCTTTTGCAGAACTGTTGTTGTTGTTAAGAACAGAAGAAGACAGAGAAGCTGCTAAAGCTCAGCGTATGAAACAGCACCTTGGTTCCAGTAAACCAAGAGCAAGTGTGAATTTACATCATGCTTATGCATCAAGTGAAGAAAAGAGTGCTTATGATAATTTGACTGTCATCACCAAACAACTTGCCAAGCAGTTAGCTGATGTACAACAACAGTTGGTTGCTCTTACATCTGCTCAGTCTGGCCAGAAACAGTCTGTTTTTCCAAAAACTACGCATGTTTCTAAGTTCAGTCAGCCCCCACAGATAAGTAGATGTGCATCTCAACCTTCTCACAAAAATGCTAATTTACCACCCAAGCCAGGTTACTGGTACAACTGTGGGGAAGATGGACATATAAAGACTAAGTGTGACAATCCTCCTAATCCTACACTGGTTGCTGCTAAGAAGAAACAGTTAATTGAAAAGCAGAAGAAGTGGCAGAAAATGAACATTCATAGTGCCCCATCTTTAAACTGAGACAGGTTCTCGTTGAGGGACAAAAGGGAACTGTAGAGGACCAACAAAGTCCCAACAAGCAGACACCGATAAGATGCACCAATCTGTCTCATGTAACTCATGAGGCTACAGAATTGCCACGAGGGTTAATTGGCTCAAAATGTACTGGTCAAGTAACAATAGCTGGTCAGCAAGTTCAATGCCTGTTAGATACAGGATCACAAGTTACCACAATACCAGTTTCATTTTACAATCAGTACTTTTCCCGTAAACCTGTGAGACCATTAAATGAGCTGTTACAAGTAGAGGGAGCTGCAGGCCAAGCTGTCCCATACTTGGGTTATATAGAAATGAAAGTCATTTTTCCTAAGGAGTTTATTGGAACAGATTTGGATGTTTGTACTCTGGCGCTTGTGGTTCCAGATGTTAAAAGTGGAACTCAGTCCCAAGTTCTGATTGGAATGAACACTCTTGATTCATTATATGACAAACACCTGAAAGATGAAAGTGTTAGCTTTAGACCAGCCAAGCATGGCTACAAAGCAGTTCTTCAGCTGCTTCAGTTGCGTCACCAGCAGAATCAAGAGCCCAGTGTGTGTGATGTAGCACTTGATAGTGAGTCACCTGTTGTTTTCCCAGCAGGCCATACCATGGTTCTAGTGGGCTATGCCTGTACCAGCTTGATGCCAGTTAGCGGTTGGGCATTAGTTGAGCAGCCATCCACTTCCTTGCCAGGAGGATTGCGTGTGAAAAATTGTCTGGTGTCACTGTCAAATCAAACACTGCATAAGATCCCAGTGGTTATCACAAATGAGTCAAAACAGAGCATAATATTGTCACCGCCTGCTATTATTGCAGAAGTCACAGTATCACCACAGCTTCTGGCTGAGGTTTCCTGCTGTAATGCACAGGTCAGGAACACTGACAAAGTTGATCTCCAGTTTGAATTTGGAGATTCTCCGATTCCTCCTGATTGGAAATAACGCATTATTGCTAAACTCAAAGAAATACCAGAAGTGTTTTCCCATCATGACCTCGACTTTGGATGTACTGATCGGGTGAAGCATCACATCCATCTTCATGATGAGACTCCATTTAAACATCGTGCTCGCCCTATCCATCCAAATGATATTGAAGCTGTTCGCAATCATTTGCGAGATCTTCTAGAGACGGGAGTAATAAGAGAATCAGAGTCACCATTTTCTTCACCGATTGTAGTTGTTCGGAAGAAGGATGGAAGTGTTCGGCTTTGTATAGATTATAGAAAGTTGAACCTACAAACGGTAAAGGATGCTTATGCATTACCCAATTTGGAGGAGTCATTTTCAGCTCTCACTGGTTCACGTTGGTTCAGTGTTCTTGATCTGAAGTCAGGATACTATCAGATAGAAATGGAAGAAGGTGATAAGCCCAAAACTGCATTTGTGACTCCACTCGGGTTTTGGGAATTCAACAGAATGCCCCAAGGTGTGACTAATGCACCCAGTACTTTCCAGCGTCTTATGGAGAAGTGCATGGGAGATTTGCATTTAAAAGAAGTTTTGGTTTTCTTGGATGATTTGATTATCTTCTCTGACACCCTAGAAGAACATGAGAGTAGGTTGATAAGAGTGTTGCATCGACTTAGAGATTATGGTCTTAAATTATCACCACAGAAATGTAAGTTTTTCCAAACTTCTGTGCGTTATTTAGGCCACATCGTTTCTGAATATGGGGTTGAAACAGATCCAGAAAAGATTAGTGCCTTAAAATCCTGGCCAGTTCCTCAGACTTTAAAAGAACTGCGATCATTTCTTGGTTTTGCAGGGTATTACCGCAGGTTCATTAATGGCTACGCTGCTATTGCTAAACCTTTAAATGACCTGACAAAAGGGTACCCTCCTGCCTGTAAACGTGGCAGCAAAGCAACCATCATAATGAAAAGCCATGATGTAAAGCAGCCTTTTAAAGAAAGGTGGACTGCACAATGTCATTCTGCTTTTAATACATGTATCGACAGATTGACGACAGCCCCAGTACTCGGTTTTGCCAACCCAAGTCAACCTTACATTCTGCATACAGACGCCAGCACTATTGGGCTTGGTGCTGCTCTTTATCAAGAGCAAGAGGGGAAGCTACGAGTTATAGCATATGCTAGCCGTGGGTTGTCTGCAAGTGAAGCTAGGTATCCAGCCCATAAATTGGAATTTTTAGCCTTAAAATGGAGCATTACTGAAAAATTCCATGACTATCTCTACGGCTCCAGCTTCACTGTTGTTACCGATAACAATCCACTAACATATATCCTGACCTCTGCTAAACTTGATGCTGCTAGTCATCGATGGCTTGCTGCATTGTCTACATATGACTTTAAATTGCAGTACTGTGCAGGCAGCCAAAACAGAGATGCTGATGCCCTCTCCAGGAGACCACACCCCCAGACACCTGATCCACAGAGAGAATGGGCTATGGTGCAACAGTTCATCACTGCCCATATGACTGAAGTAGAGGATGCTACAGAACTCACCCCAGATGTGGTCAAAACCATTTGCCACAGCTGCCTGCTGAGAGGCCAAAGTTCTGATGGTCCTTTGGAAAGAAACATTACTCTGGTTGAAACAATGAGTATGACCCCAACAGTTCTCCCTGATTTGTACATCGATGAGTCTGAAGGGTTGCCAGTGCTTCCATCACTGTCTCTACATGATATCAAGGAGAAACAGAGAGTTGATCCTGTTTTGAGAGAAGTTATTCATCAGCTTGAAACAGGAGAGAAAATCCCTCCAACTGCCAGGGCTGAGCTTCCTGACCTTCCTCTGGTGATGAGAGAATGGAAGCGCCTTGAACTAAAATATGGCATTCTCTATAGAAGAAGGCAGGATAGTGAGGTCCTATCATTTCAGCTTGTGTTGCCAGCGGAATGTCGCTCTGTTGTCCTTTCAAGCCTTCATGATGATATGGGACACATGGGGATTGAAAGAACACTTGACCTTGTAAGATCTAGATTTTTCTGGCCACGCATGTCTGTAGATGTTGAAACCAAGATTAAAACCTGCAACCGCTGCGTTCGCCGGAAAGCTTTGCCAGAACGAGCTGCACCATTGGTGAACATTCAGACCAGTCGGCCACTGGAGCTTCTGTGCATGGATTATCTATCAATTGAGCCTGATAAAAGCAACGCTAAAAACATTCTTGTCCTCACAGACCATTTCACCAAGTATGCTATGGCTTTTCCGACAGCCAATCAAAAGGCAAAAACCATTGCAAAATGTCTGTGGGAGAATTTTGTTGTGCATTATGGATTTCCTGAGCGCCTGCACACAGACCAAGGGCCTGATTTTGAGTCTCATATCATTAAAGAGCTCTGCAACATTGCTGGCATTAAAAAGTCACACACCACGCCGTACCATCCCCGTGGGAACCCAGTTGAGAGGTTCAATAGAACCTTGCTCAGCATGTTGGGTACATTGGAGCCAGAGCAGAAGACTAGGTGGAAAGAGTATGTCAAGCCACTTGTTCATGCTTATAATTGCACTCGAAATGAGGTTACAGGTTTTACTCCATACGAGTTGATGTTTGGTCGCTGTCCAAGACTCCCTGTTGACATAGCCTTCAACTTACCTGTGAGAGATTTATCATCTCAATCACACTCTCAATATGTACAGAATTTGCATTCTCGGCTGAAGGAAAGTTTTCAGCTAGCTTCCAAAAATGCAGAAAAGATGGCAAGAAGAAACAAGATTTATTTTGACCAAAGAGTGAAACCAGCCAGTCTTGAAGAAGGTGACCGAGTATTGGTCAGAAATGTGAGGCTCAGAGGCAAGCATAAACTGGAGGATAAGTGGGAGACGAACATCTATGTGGTGATTGGTCGTGTCGGTGATCTCCCTGTGTACATTGTAAGACCAGAAACTGATCCCGCTGGAGGGACCCGAACTCTGCACCGCGACCTTCTTCTCCCTTGTGGATTTCTTCCTCAGGTCAAAGTTGAACAGCCAGTTTCCACACCTGCTCGTAGGCCTCAGACCCGCAGTCTTCCGGAACCAGTGGAAGAAATGGTGGGGAGCCCAGATGAGGAAGAGGAGTGGAGTGCACCTAGGTTTTCAGTTTTGCCAACTGTGAAGGTCAGTGATGAGGGTACAATCCCTAACCAGCCCATGAACAGAGTTCTAATGTATGAAACGGAAAGACAGAATCCCTTACCTGATGTGGATAAGTCATCTCTACTGTCTGATGCTATGGATCCATTTCCAGCCCTGGAAGAAGTTCCTTTGGAAGATCAAACAGACCCAGGAATTTCACTTGAGCCTGAACAGCTTCCTGAGGTGAGCCCATCTGAAGAAAATTTGGAGTTCCATGGCCCAGTAGAGACATTACCAAATTCCACTGAAGCACCTACAGTTGTTTCTCAGGCCAATGACAGTGTAGAAACTGAACAGCCAGTTCGTCGCTCTAGTCGACAGCCAAAACCTATTAAGCGCCTTCAGTATGCTGCTTTAGGCAACCCATTAATCTCTGTAGTGCAAACCCTTTTGCATAGTTTAGCTACTGCTTATGGTGAAATGTTCACTGAGCCTGTCTCAGATGCTCCTGTATGTTCTAGGGTCCAGATAATTTAGCATGCACCGGTGTTGCATGGATTTAAGGGGGGAGGGTGTAACCCGGGTGTAAATCCCAGTGAGTTTCCATTTACATGTTTAGATAATGAAAAAGATCCCAGTTATCATTCGGTGTATATTTTTTCACTTCTATTCCCGTCATTGCTACACAGCCAATTGCTGTTGAGTATCAGGGTCACATGTGCAACAGCCTATCAGTTAGGTATATCAGTTGGAGTGGGGAAACATGAAAGACTATGGCATGTTGGGAGAAGCAGAGCTGCAGGAGCTAACTACTTAGCCGAGATGACATGAAAAACCCTGTTTGTGTGACATACAAACTATGGAATTGGTGAGTGTTTCTCCTGTGTGGCTTAATTTTAGCTCATTGATGTCTTTGGTTGTTGTCTAGCTGCTAAATTGGTGATTATACAAACAGATGCCCAGACTAGCTTTGAAGAACCCTATGTGGACAATGAGGTGCCTTAAATATTTATTGAGCACTTGTTTTTGTATTAGATGTTTTTTACATTTCATGTTGACTAATTTATATAGTGCATATTTATTGGATTTTTCATGAATGTAATTTATATGGAACTTTATATTTATTGAATATGCATATTGATTGAAAGTTATTGTTTGGAATTATTTGTAGTGCAAAGAGTACCACTTACTGAATTTGTGTGCACACTAGAATGTTTTGATTTTATATATATATATATATATTGAGAAAATGGTCCTGTTTTATTATTCAGGCCAGGTGTTGATGGCGAGCTGAAGGTCCAGGCCTAGAGCCCAAGAAAGTTTGCACTTTGGGTGCACAAAGACTTTGGATCTCCTGCCAGGCTGGTAGGAGGCTCCTTGCAGCCAACGAACAATTTTGTTTCCACTCTGCTCTGACTTTTGTCAGTCCACGACCTGCACTGTACCAAGCACTTTAGAAGGAATTTGCTTGGGACCTTTAATCAACCCCAGCTTGGGGTGAATGGACTGAAGGGATGTGGTTTCATTAATTGTGGAATTGATTAATTTTGTTTTTTTTTCCTCTTTGTTTTGTTTTCTTTCTTTTTTTCTGTGCATTTTATATGGCCATTTGGATGATTCACTGATGTTGTAAATATGTATACAATTTTCCTCACTATAAATACAAAGCACTCGCAACTGCAAACTTCTAGTCTCTGTCTGCTGTTTCATGAGTCGTACCTATATTCTGAGAACTAGCCTATTGACCTTATTTGTTATGATCCATTTGCATTAATTTAAAATATAGTATACTGTTTTACAGATATGCTACATTCTTCAGATGAAAGAATGAAATTCTAGAAACCTCTTTGATCTGGGATTTAAATGACAGGTCCTGATCAAAAATAACACCAAGATTTTTTACTTTATTATCTGAAATCAGTTTAATCCCATCCAAATGAAGTGACTGGCTAATCAGCTTCTTTTTCAGAGACTCTGGTCCAAAGAATATAACTTGTTTTGTCTGCATTCAGAAGCAGAAAGTTAAGAGTCATCCAGGTTTTTATGTCTTCAGACATGCCTGTAATCTATGTAATGGGTTAGCTTCATCTGGATTATAGACAGATATAGCTGGGTATCATCAGCATAACAGTGGAAATTAATCCCATGCTGTCTAATAACTCTACCAATTGGGAGCATGTATAAAGTAAAGAGAATTGGTCCTAGCACTGATCCCTGTGGTACTCCACAGGTGACCTTTGAGCGTGTTGAAGATCTATCATTAACATAAACAAACTGAATTCGATCAGATAGATAAGATTTAAACCAGTCTAGTGCTGTTCCTTTAATTCCAACAAAATATTCAAGTCTTTCTAAAAGAATATTATGGTCAACTGGATCAAATGCAGCACTAAGATCCAACAGGACGAGCACAGATACAAGTCCATTATCTGAGGCCATGAGAATATCATTAGTGACTTTCACCAGAGCTGTTTCAGTGCTATGATGAGCTCTAAAGCCAGACTGAAACTCTTCAAAAAGTTCATTATGGTGTAAGTGGTCGCAAACTTGTTTGGCAACTACTTTCTCAAGAATTTTGGATAAGAAAGGAAGGTTGGAGATAGGTCTATAATTAACCAAGTCATCTGGGTCAAGAGACGGTTTCTTAAGCAGAGGTTTAATTACAGCAACCTTAAAAGCTTTAGGTACATATCCCTGTAACAGAGATAGATTAATCACATCTAAAATGGAGGAGGAGATCAAAGGGAATACCTCCTTAAATAACCTGGTTGGAACTGGATCTAACATACAAGTTGAAGGCTTACATGAAGACAATAATTTTGCTAATTCAGAAAGTTCAACTGGATCAAAGCAGTCTAAACCCGATTCAGATTCCATGACTACCTCAGGTACAATCGCGGATAGAGGAGTGCTTATGATCTTATTTTTAATAAGATCATTCTTATTTATAAAGAATCCCATAAAATCATTGCTGCTAAGAGCAGGTGGAATGGACGGTTCAACAGAGCTATGGCTCTGGGTGAGTTTGGCAACTGTATTAAAAAGAAATCTAGGATTATTCTTATTCTCCTCTATTAATGAGAAGTATGCTGCTCTTGCTTTACAAAGGGTCCTCTTATACAGCAGTAAACCATTTTTCCAGACTAGGAAGGACTCCCGCAGGCCTGTGGAGCGATATTTTCTCTCCAGTTTCCTAGCATTTTGCTTCAAAGTACGCAGCTCTGCATTAAACCAAGGAGCAAGCTTTCTATTTTCAACGGTTTTCATTTTCAAGGGAGCTGCGTTGTCTAAGGCAGTACGCAGAGAACTAGCAACCCCATCAACAAAAGCATCAACCTGTGAAGGGGAATAAGCTATGCTTTTGCACTCTGCAGCACTGCTCAGCGACACAGAGGAGAGAGAAAGTGAAGCAGATTCTTTAAAATTTATAACTGCACTATCTGATAAAGATCTACTAAAATTGAACCTTCTTTTGGGGGAGGAGAACTCTGTTAAAGTAATCCTGAAGGTTATTAGAAAGTGGTCAGAGAGGACAGGGTTGTGAGGAAATCCTGTTATTTCTTCACATTCTATGCCGTATGTCAGCACAAGATCCAAAGTATGAAGATGAGAATGTATGGGACTATTCACATTTTGAACAAAGCCAATACTGTCTAAGATAGCATTAAAGGCTGCTCTTAAGCTATCGCCTTCATTGTCAGCATGGATGTTAAAATCTCCCACTATGATGACCCTGTCAGTATTTAATACCAAATCAGAAAGGAACTCTGAAAACTCATCTAAACATTCAGAGTAAGGACCTGGCGGACGATACAAAGTTACAAGAAGAAGAGGTTTTCTTGCCTTGAAATTTGGATGAGGGAAATTAAGGGTTAAATGTTCAAAAGAGTTGTAGGTATTAACTGTTTTGGGAGTAATCAGTAAGTCAGACTGGAAGATTGTTGCTACTCCTCCTCCTCGCCCAGAACTTCTGGGTATGTGAAAATTTAAATAGCTTGAAGGAGTTGCCTCGTTTATGCTCACATAATCCTCTTGCTGCAGCCAGGTTTCTGTAAGGCAAAACAAGTCAATGTGATTATCACAAATCAAGTCATTAACTAGCAGACTTTTAGAGGAAAGCGATCTTATGTTAAACAGACCGCATTTAATTGTTTTAACTTTTTCCCCAATTGGAGTTATTTTGATTTTAATTAGATTATTCTGATTTACTCCTTTGGGAATCTTTGCTAATTTATTAGATTTTGGTCGTGGGCAAGACACTGTCTGGATGGAGTAAAGAGTGGGTAACAGTAGAGAAGCTGCAGAGATGTGTGTTAAACTACAACTCTGCTTCCTGGTCTGCACCCTGGGTGGTCAGGGTTTTGGAGGACTAATAAATGTGGCCAGATTCCTAGAAAGAAGAGCTGCACCATCCAAAGTGGGGTGGATGCCGTCTCTCCGAATCAGACCAGGCTTTCCCCAAAAGGATTGCCCATTATTAATGTAGCCCACGTTGTTTTCAGGACACCACCTAGACAACCAGCGGTTGAATGACGACATGCGGCTAAACATGTCATCACTGGTCAGATCAGGGAGGGGCCAGAGAAAATTACGGAGTCCGACATTTTTTTGGCAAACTTACACACCGAAGCAACACTAATTTTAGTGACCTCCGATCGGCGTAACCGGGTGTCATTACCACCAGCGTGAATAACAATCTTACTGTATTTAACCTTATCCTTAGCCAGCAGTTTCAGGTAGGATTTGATGTCGCCCGTTCTGGCCCCCGGCAAACATTTGACTATGGTCCCTGGTGTCTCTAATGCCACGTTTCTTACTATGGAGCTGCCAATCACCAGAGTGGGCTTCTCAGTGGGTGTGTCACTGAGTGGGGAAAACCGGTTAGAAATGTGAACGGGTTGGTGGTGACCAGTTGGCAGAGATCCACGACTACGTTTTCTGCGTACAGTTACCCAATCGCCTGGCTGCTCAGGCACTTTTGGAGGACAGCTACGTGGGGGGCCTACTTTAACTCCTGGATGTTCAACAGCCTGAAGCCTGGATTCTAACTCTGACACCCTCGCCTCCAAAGCTACAAAAATACTACACTTATTACACATCCTATTATCACTAAAGGAGGCAGAGGAATAACTGAACATCTGACACATAGAGCAGGAGAGAGGAGAGGAAGAAGGAAGAGTTGGAAAAGGGTCAAGGGAGGGAGAGAGAGAAGCCATAGCAATGCTAAGCTAGCGCTAGCCTAGGCTAGCTACTCCTTGCTATCAGAAATAAAACCGTGTGAAACTGACAAGTGCTCAGTAGAAAAGTGCAGCAGAAGGTGCTATGTTTTAAAGTAGTCAGTTAGAGTTACTTAGATACAGAGATATCACAGAGAAAATAACTTAACTTCAGATGGAGTTCCTCTGGACAGCTGCAGCAGCTGCTAACTCAGTTAATCCAAACAGGAAGTGAACAGCAGTGAGATGAAATTCAGGTACTAACATAAAGAACTCAAGCACAAACTGACCTCAGTAGCCCCTTGTACTGGTTCAAAGGCTGATGCTAGTAACGGAAGTGGGTATTTATTTTTAACAGTTATTTGGTTAAGGCCTCTGTAGTCAATACAAGGTCTTAGAGAACCATCCTTTTTGCCCACAAAAAAGAAACCCAACGGAGCACCCAACGGAGAAGAAGATGGACGGATTATTCCAGCAGCTAGGGACTCATTTATGTATTTTTCCATGGTTTCTCGTTCTCGTTTGGAAATGTTGTAAAGTCTACTGCTGGGTAGAGGAGCTCCTGGTAATAGCTCAATCGCACAGTCATATGGTCTGTGAGGTGGAAGAGACGTAGCACTGACCTTACTGAAGACAGGAGCCAGATCATGGTACTTGGAAGGGACAGAAGTAAGGTCAGGAGAGTCCATCTCCCCCCTACCTCTAGGAGACTGCACAGCGGGAGCTGCAGAACGAACGCATGTTTCATGACATGAGGTCGACCACGATTCAATGTGGCGTTCAACCCAGTTTATATGGGGATTATGTCGTTCCAGCCACTCAAAACCAAGCACCAAGGGAGAACATGTAGAAGGAAGAACAAAAAATGTCAGAGTTTCACGGTGATTTCCAGAGATCAAAAGCTCAAGAGGTTGCGATTGATGGGTAACCTGATGGAGTCTCTTCCCATCAATAGCAGCGACACTAAGTGGCTTGGTTAAAGGGACAGTCTCGATCTGTAGCTGCAGAACCAGGTTAGAGTCTATCAGATTACGCTCACATCCAGAGTCGATAAAAGCTGATAATGTGAGATTCTGGTTAGAGAAAAATAGGGTGGCTGGAAGCATCAAATGAGGAGATTTTTCGACTCCTCAGTTCCTCTGACGGGCCCCGGCTTTTGACTTAGCTGGGCAAGAAGCAATGAAATGGCCAGTCTCACCACAGTATATGCACAATTTGCCCCTGAAACGTCCTAGCCTTTCCTCAGGGGTTAGCCTTGTGTGTCCAACCTGCATGGGTTCGGCTTCCGTCTCAACAGAGTGAGAGACCTGGACAGGCATAGAGAGAGACTGGGTTTTAGGCCTCGGCTTGGAAACGGGTTCTGTGGATCCAGAAAAAACAGAAGCATTATTCAATGCAGGGGCTGACACAAAAAAACTTTGACTCTTTTGTCTAGAGCTGTCTCTAGCACGAAGTCTGTTGTCCAACCTAATTGTTAGGCGGATTAAATCCTCCAGACTAGCTGGTTCATCGAGAGTAGCAAGTTCATCCTTGATATTGTCATTCAATGCCTTAAAATATGCACTTTTAAGAGCACATTCGTTCCATCCGGAAGCTGCGGCTTTGACCCGGAAGTTGATGGAAAAATCCGCTACTGAGGAATTTCCCTGTCTTAGATTCAGCAGAGCTCGAGAGTCAATTGTTTGATCAGAATCTTGATTAAACACCTGGGAGAATTCAGAAACAAACTCTGAAAAAGTTTGTCTGAAACTGGTCTCGGAAGAAAATCTGGCCTTCGCCCACTCGAGGGCTCGCCCAGTGAGTTGGGACAAAATAAAAGTTATTTTCTTTTTATCCGTAGGGAAACTGCCAGGAGAGTTCTCAAAAATAAGACAGCATTGAAACAAAAAAACCTTTACAGTCTTTCTGATTACCTGAGAATTTTTCAGGGAGACTAGGACGGAACTCAGGAGATGACGTCACAGCCGGTGACCTTAGAGGCGGAAGTGGATCCGGAAACTGACGTGCTGCTTATGCAGCGTTAGCGCTACCCATGTAGCCTGCATACTTTTGAAGCATTTGGTTTTGATATTCAATCTGGGTATGTAACTCACGGAAGGTTTGAGCGTGTCCTTGGATCTGAGCGTCTTGCTCTTCTAGCCTCCGACGAAGGTTGCCTGCTGGGCTTAGTGTTTGGCCGCAGTGTTCTGTCATGATTGGTTACAGAGTAAACCCAATATGCAGAACACACACGGAGGCTGATGAAAAGTTTAACAAGGTTTATTGTAAACACAATCACATGAATATTGCACAGGAACTGGTTCGGGCCTGAGGGCAGGTTCACTGGAGTCTGCAGGGATGACAGTTCAGTTAGCACATGGACTGGAGGGTTATTAGTTTTTGAGTTTGCTGATGAATACCTTGAAGGAGTCCGGGTTTCTCTTTGAGAGAGGAAACTGTTGGGTCCAGAGACTGTTTGTTCAGCAGAGTCCAATGACTGCTTCAGCGTCTTACTTCTGACTTTGAGGGCAGACCTTGATTTGGGTTTCCAGCTCTTAGCCAAGAGCTGCAAGGGAATCCAGAGAAGAGTCTTCAGGTTTGACTCACGAGGGCAGGCTAGGCAGGTTAAGCTCATCCAGAGCTTCACGAAGAGACAGGATTCCTGTGAGGCAAAAACAAGGAAGAGTTAGAATCTTATCTCAACAGGAGATAGCAAAGATTCTCAGGTTTACTATTCAATTTCAATTCAATTCAGTTTATTTATATAGCGCCAAATTCACAACACATGTCATCTCAAGGCACTTTACAGTTCAACCAGATCATACAGTCAAATTGATACAAAGTTTTCTATCTAAGGAAAACCAGTTGATTGCATTGACTAATTGACTCAAATACAATCCCTCACACTAAGCATGCTTGTAGCGACAGTGGAGAGGAAAAACTCCCTTTTAACAGGAAGAAACCTCCAGCAGAACCAGGCTCAGTGTGAGCGGCCATCTGCCGAGGCCGACTGGGGTTCAAGGAGACAGAAGCAGAGATACAAAAAGCAGCTGTAAAAGGCGGCCCCGTCCGGGAAACACACAGCCAGGCAGACGAGCTCCAAGGCAGCTCCCGTGCCAGAGGATGAAGAGAGCACATCCACCCAGCCACGGCCAGAGAAACAGGACCACACTGGAAAACAGGCCGATCTCCAACATCTACAAACAAGGGTGTTGATGGAAGCAGCACAGCTGATGTTTCTTTCCTGGATGACGTCACAGCCAAACAGGAACAGACGAGGCAAAGCTACTCTGAGGAAAAGCAGAGAGAGCAGAAGGTTAGAGATTGAACAAACAGATTCTGCAGAATAGGAGAACAGAGAGAGAATGAAGCAGAATGATGAAATGGGGGTCCCTATGTCCTCCAGAAGTCTAAGCCTATAGCAGCAGAACTATAGAGATAGATTAGGATAACCTGAGCCACTCTAACTATAAGCTTTATCAAAAAGGAAAGTTTTAAGCCTAGCCTTAAAAGTAGACAGGGTGTCTGCCTCACGGACTAAAACTGGTAGTTGGTTCCACAAGAGAGGAGCCTGATAACTAAAAGATCTGCCTCCCATTCTACTTTTAGAAATTCTAGGAACCACTAGTAAACCTGCAGATTGAGAGCGAAGTGCTCTGTTAGGAACATAAGGAACAATCAGATCTCTGATATCAGATGGAGCTTGGCCATTTAAGGCTTTATATGTGAGAAGGAGGATTTTAAATTCTATTCTGGATTTAACAGGAAGCCAATGAAGAGAAGCCAGGATAGGAGAGATATGATCTCTCTTTTTAATTTTCATCAGAACTCTGGCTGCAGCATTTTGGATCAGCTGAAGGCTTTTAACTACAGTTTGTGGAATTCCTGATAGTAAAGAATTACAATAGCCCAGCCTTGAAGTAACAAATGCATGGACTAGTTTCTCAGCATCACCCCTGGACAGGAGATTTCTAATTTTTGCAATGTTCCTCAGATGAAAGAAGGAAATTCTAGAAACCTCTTTGATCTGGGATTTAAATGACAGGTCCTGATCAAAAATAACACCAAGATTTTTTACTTTATTATCTGAAATCAGTTTAATCCCATCCAAATGAAGTGACTGGCTAATCAGCTTCTTTTTCAGAGACTCTGGTCCAAAGACTATAACTTCTGTTTTGTCTGCATTCAGAAGCAGAAAGTTAAGAGTCATCCAGGTTGTCTTCAAGACATGCCTGTAATCTATGTAATGGGTTAGCTTCATCTGGATTTATAGACAGATATAGCTGGGTATCATCAGCATAACAGTGGAAATTAATCCCATGCTGTCTAATAACTCTACCGACTGGGAGCATGTATAAAGTAAAGAGAATTGGTCCTAGCACTGATCCCTGTGGTACTCCACAGGTAACCTTTGAGCGTGTTGAAGATCTATCATTAACATAAACAAACTGAATTCGATCAGATAGATAAGATTTAAACCAGTCTAGTGCTGTTCCTTTAATTCCAACTGTTGGATTAATTGTACATAAGTTATTCTACTTTAATCATATTATACACATTTGTTATCTCTATCTTACTTATATTACAAAGAGTGAACTTTGCTTGCTATGATTACTAATGTTTTGCTGTCAGTTTGTGCAGGAGGATGTTGAGGTCAAAGTTGGGTTAATGTTGTGAAACTCGGAGAGCTGCGCAGAGTTGCACACACCGGATGTGGAGAGGAACTTTCCTTATCTTATGATGTTGTACGAAAGTTATGGTTTCAACTGGCTTCTGTTGACCCCCCTTCCCTTTAGAGGTTGAAACCACATTGTAACCAGGGCGTTCCAAATAAAAAGCTTGGAGAGCAGAGACTGCTTCAGAGTGGGTTGGAGATTGTAACTGAATGCAGTCTCTGATCCCCTCTCCTTGCAAGTAAATTATACTCAATTCTCTGTGTCTTTCTTTGTGCAGGTTGCTGAATAAGGTGTTTGGTGTTTAAACCTAACATTAAATGGTCCTTCGAGCCGGATTGCAAGATACCCGACGACCCCCAGCAGGTGAGTGAGATCCAGACAAGTCTGCGGCCGCAGCAAACAGACCCTTTACGGGACTGGTCTCTCCCTTACAAGCTGGGGTCCGACGGTTGAAGCATTTCGAGGACGCAGAGAATTGTGAGTAGTTTTTCTCTTTAATAAGGAGTGAGTGAGAACCGTGAGAGAAAAACAGCAAACAGTTTAAACCTCGTGAAGGACGGCGGTGTCCTCTATTTTTAATAGTTAAATTCCGCGTGGGGTAACGAGGTCCCCCTGTTGTACTAAAACCCTGACAATTCTAGACTCTATCAGGTAAAACAGAAATTTTAAAACAGTTAAAGTCCGCGGGAGGACAGACTCCCCTAGTTTTAAACTAGTTAAATTCTGCATAGGATGGCGGCGTCCTCTGTGTTTAAAATAAAGAAAACGGGAATAAAGTAAAAGTTAACTGCGCAGTGAGTGTGTGTGTGTGTGTGTGTGTGAAAGGAAATATAGATATCACTAGATATCTGTATTTCATATCAAAAAGACAAGGGTTAAATGGTGAGCTTTTGTGGATGTTTGTAGACAAGAAAACTCCACCTGCAAGGGTTGAAGTGAGTTTTACCACAAAGGTAGTTGATCACCATCTTGTCTGAAGCCCCAGTGTTTAGAACACGACAGGTGTTGAAAACCCACTGGGCCCAAATTTAGTTCAAAATGGGAAAAGGGCAAAGTAAAGAAAAAAAGAAGTTATTGGAGGAACTCCAGTGTAAGGACTGGAAAATAGTTGAAAATGATGACCCAGCCGCGGTAGAGCCGTTGTGTTACTGGATAAAAAATATGGTTTTAATGGTAAATTGAGCACCAAAAACGTAAAAGAATTACAACAAAAAATAAAAACTAAAACCAAAAATAAAGACACCCTGATGGCCAAAGAAGGTTTTAGTCAAACAATGGTGTGGATGAAGTTAGCAGGACAGAGAGAAAAGGGAGGAGAGACAGAGAAAAGAGAAAGAAAAAGAACGTGAAGAGAAGGAAAAAGAGAAAGAAAAGTCAGTTATGTTTCATAGGAAGGAAGACAATGAGTATGTGGGGCCTTATTCCAATCTCATGCATCAAATCCAGAATCTTCCACAAGCAGGACAGGGTGGGGGAGCTGTAGCCGGCCCCTCAGCCCCACTTCCCCCAGAAGAACCACCCAAATACACCGCCCTGCAACAGGTTGACTCTTCACCTGTGATTTCATCACAGGCCTTTGACAAACCACTTACTAGATCACGTGGGTACAGACTTGTATGGACAAAGGATTTGGTGTCCCCACAAACCCCTAAAACACTTATTAGACAAAAAACAGATGAGGAGGAACTTTATCCTCTAATTGAACTGCCCAATCCATTAGCTGGCCAAGCCCGCCAGCCCGCCACAGTTATGGTATATAGGACCTGGACACAGAAGGATGTTAAAAAGGCAGTAGAAGGAATCCCTTCACCCAAAGAAGATGTGGAGGAGTGCATACTCCAAATGGAAAACCTTAGGAGGTCTTACCATTTAAATGGAATTGAGGTTCAGCAGGTCTGGATGTGCCAATTAGGGCCAGAATGGCACCACGTGAAAGGCGATTTTATACCAACCACAGGTGTCGATCCTCCAGTTCCTTACCCCCCAGATTCTGACGATCTGACCACAGCAGTTGAGCGTCTGATTGCTCGTATCAGAATCAGATACCACAGAAGAGCAAATTACACAGAAATAGGAAGATGTAAGCAGAGATCCGACGAACCCTTTGATGAATACAGGGTGAGAATGGAGAAGATATTCAGAGCACATAGTGGACTTCCTTATGCAGACAATGAAGACGGGCCATTTAAACAACAACTAAAAAATGCGCTCCATGCGGGGTCTCTGCCAGAAATTAAGGGGTGGGTCGATCGTCACCACATAGAAATGAGTGGGGGAACACTCCAAAATTATATAAATCACGCCCTGCATGCCGAGAAAGTCATAAAAAGCAAAAAAAAATAAGAACAAAGAATCCACCATGTTTTATCAGGAGGAGGAGGAGACTGTGTTTTATCAGCAGTCCAGAGGTAGAGGCCGAGGCAGAGGTCGAGGCCATGGAAGGGGAAGAGGGTTTGGATCACACTCAACCGATAATTCCAGAGCGTGTTGGTCATGTGGAAAAGAAGGCCACATGGCTAGAGACTGTCGAAGTAACCCAAAAAGAAAAATTCAGGGAGCTCAGCATGACTAGATGAGCAACCATTCTCTATTGAAGAAATAGAAGATGAAAAAATGGATGTATTAAACCTAGAGGATTTGATTTTTGAAGAAAAATATAGGCCAGAAATAGTTCTGATGGTCCAGGGCATTCCTGTTAAATTTTGTGTGATACAGGAGCCTGCAGAACCACAATAAAAGAACCCATACCCCACACACCTCTAAGTTCAAATTATGCAGGAATAACTGCACCGTTAAAACTTTTTATGTATAAAGAGGAACTGAAAATGTCAGATAAACTAAAATAGATACCTGAAGCAGAAGCGGCCTTCTGCAACATTAAGCAGGCTATGGTGAGCAGCTGCACGTTGGCCCTGCCAAATTATGAGAAAAAGTTTGTACAAATGGTGGACTGCAAAGGTCATTTTATGACCTCAGTCTTAACTCAAATGCATGGAAATAAATTAAGGCCAGTAGCATACTATTCTACTAAATTAGATGATGTAGCATGTGCACTTCCACATTGTGTGCGAGCAGTGATAGCTGCTTCATTAGCAGTAACGTCCAGTGCTGACATAGTATTATTCCATCCACTGACATTAAAAGTTCCTCACTCGGTGTCTGCTCTGCTTTTACAAACAAAAATGACTTTTCTATCCCCAGCCAGACACCTCTCATGCATGTCTATACTCCTGTCACAGCCGCATCTAAAAATAGAACGCTGCACGGTGCTGAACCCAGCAACACTTATCCCCACACCAGATGATGGGGAATCCCATGATTGTGAGGCTCTGGCTGAACAAACTGCTAAAAGTAAGCCAGATTTAAAAGACACTCCTTTGTCAGAAGGAGAAACATTATTTGTTGATGGATCCTCTAAAAAAGATGAAAAAGGGAAAACGAGAACTGGTTATGCTGTAGTGACACATACCGCTGTGCTAAAAGCGGAAGCCTTACCACAACATTACTCTGCACAAGCAGCAGAACTGATTGCTCTTACTGAAACGTGCAAACTTATGAAAGACAAAAAAGTAACTATCTGGACAGATTGGTAAACTAAACATATACAACCTATGGTTTAATGCTTATTCAAAAAAATTTTGTAGAGCATGCTTAATATGTGCAAAGTACAATGCTCAGGGGAACCTAAGGCCTAAAAGAGGACAATTCCCAAAACCAAACTACCCCTTTCAACACATACATATGGATTTTATTGAACTAAATCCAAGCGAATGTAAAAAATTCTGTTTAGTTATAATAGATTTGTTTTTTAAATGGATTGAACTATGTCCAATAAAAAACCCTGATGCCCTTACAGTAGCAAAAGCACTCTGTAAAGATATAATACCAAGATATGGCATTCCAGAGAAAATATATAGTGAGAATGATTCTTACTTTGTAAATTAAATAGTGTCCAAAATAGGATTAGCCTTCCACATTGATTTAAAAAAAATCATTGTGGATATCATCCACAGAGCGCAGGACTTGTGGAATGAATAAATTGTACTGTTAAAAACAGACTAAGAAAGACCAAAGAAGAAACATTGGTATTCTCCTAAGTGGGAAGGACCCTATCAGGTTTTGTTGACCACTCCAACTGCATTGAAAATAGCTGAAAGAAGCACATGGATCCACTTGTCACACTGTAAAAAGGTGATAGAAAGATCAGATGATTAATGGATAAAATCACTCTCCTAATTATTCTGTGGAACCTTACTATAGTGTTTAGCATTCTAGTAATCCTACTGTGGTGCCTGTTATAAAATACACATTTGGTCTCCTTCACCGACCTTCAGAGGAAGTCCATCGTACAAAGGGGGTTGTATTTTTAGTATACAACCATCTCAAACTGGTGAAGATTGTCCACAACTCTGCCGAAAGGTCATAGGAAGTAGACCATTGTGTGAAAGATTACCTATAGGAAACTTTTTGAAGTTTGAACCTAGATAATGTTGCGACTACTCATATTAGTTTTGTCTTTAGCTCTCACTCAGGGCAAGGATTCTTGTTGCCCTCATGATCCAGCTATTTGTAAAAGGGACGTCTATCTCTGCTATAACTCTACTAGAGTAATCAGTGTAGTGACTATTCCTTTTCAAACATTCTCACAAAGATTCAAAATTGACCCAGGAGTCTGGCGAGGTTATGATTTCTACCTATATCCCCGTGTAGTTCAAAGAACTCAAAAGAGTTGGGGAGACGTTTTTAGAACCACTGAACAGTGGAAGAAAGGATCATATGGATGGACATCTTTAGCTAAGAAATGGATGAGTAGAATATCAAGGTTCACTGTTAACCATGACTCCAAAGTTTTCACCATGACGATAAACTCCACAGCAGAACCCTTTGAGAAGGAAGGCTGTTCTTCCTCATTTATATGTGCACGGTCTAGTGGAACCGATCCATGTTGGACATTGTATTTGTGCCCTGCAAATATTACACAAGAAGGAGATGAGATACAAGGGATTCTTACTTCTGCCCAAGGTGAACAGATAAAAATTCAAAATATTAATGGACCGCTTAAAACAGATGACAGATTGTTTGACAGACTTCCATACAACACCACTGGATTGTGTGCTGCGGTCACTTTAATTTTACCTGTTTCTATTACATCACTCACAATGGATGAAATTTTAACGACCGTAAACAGCATTTTACCTCACACATGGCATACTAGAAGGAAGAGATCATCTGAAAACGCATGGAGTGGAGATGACCCTACTTATATTGACAGCATTGGGGTACCCAGAGGTGATCCAGATGAGTATAAACTAGCGAATCAAGTTACTGCAGGATTTGAATCTATCTTATGCTGGTGGTGCACTATAAACAAAAATGTAGACAGAATAAATTACATCCACTATAATGTCCAGAGGCTGGGAAATAAAACAGAACAAGGCTTCTCCGCTGTTCATGAACAATTGTCAGCTACCTCTCTGATGGCTTTCCAGAACCGTATTGCTGTTGACATGTTGTTAGCTGAAAAAGGTGGTGTGTGCTCTATTTTTGGAGATCAGTGTTGCACCTTTATTCCCAACAACACCGCTGCTGATGGCAGCCTCACAAAGGCCCTTGAAGGCCTTCGCTCTCTTAACAGCAAAATGAAAGACCATTCTGGAGTTGACAGAAAATTGTGGGACGGATTTGGAGACATTTTTGGTAAATACAAACAATTGGTAGTTTCTATTTTAATGTCTATAGCTGTATTTGCCGCCATCCTGACCTTATGTGGATGTTGTTGTATTCCATGTATTAGAGTGCTGCTAAATAGACTAATTACCACAGCAATACAACCCATGAAAACAGAAATGTATGCCCTCATGTCCACTGAGGAACAGCCATCGGATGATGAAGACAGCGAAGAGGATGAAACCTCTTTACACTTTCCTGACCTTTATCCTAATCCCAACGACAATAACCCACCAGCTTAAAGTACCTTTGAGCGTACCCTTTACAGCTAAAAATGATTTCATAGTTGAAAATCTTGAAAAGAAGTAACTATTAAATGATAAAATAAATAGCTTAAAGTGAATAAACAGGAGGGAAATGTTGGATTAATTGTACATAAGTTATTCTACTTTAATCATATTATACACATTTGTTATCTCTATCTTACTTATATTACAAAGAGTGAACTTTGCTTGCTATGATTACTAATGTTTTGCTGTCAGTTTGTGCAGGAGGATGTTGAGGTCAAAGTTGGGTTAATGTTGTGAAACTCGGAGAGCTGCGCAGAGTTGCACACACCGGATGTGGAGAGGAACTTTCCTTATCTTATGATGTTGTACGAAAGTTATGGTTTCAACTGGCTTCTGTTGACCCCCCTTCCCTTTAGAGGTTGAAACCACATTGTAACCAGGGCGTTCCAAATAAAAAGCTTGGAGAGCAGAGACTGCTTCAGAGTGGGTTGGAGATTGTAACTGAATGCAGTCTCTGATCCCCTCTCCTTGCAAGTAAATTATACTCAATTCTCTGTGTCTTTCTTTGTGCAGGTTGCTGAATAAGGTGTTTGGTGTTTAAACCTAACACCAACAAAATATTCAAGTCTTTCTAAAAGAATATTATGGTCAACTGTATCAAATGCAGCACTAAGATCCAACAGGACGAGCACAGATACAAGTCCATTATCTGAGGCCATGAGAATATCATTAGTGACTTTCACCAGAGCTGTTTCAGTGCTATGATGAGCTCTAAAGCCAGACTGAAACTCTTCAAAAAGTTCATTATGGTGTAAGTGGTCGCAAACTTGTTTGGCAACTACTTTCTCAAGAATTTTGGATAAGAAAGGAAGATTGGATATAGGTCTATAATTAACCAAGTCATCTGGGTCAAGAGACGGTTTCTTAAGCAGAGGTTTAATTACAGCAACCTTAAAAGCTTTAGGTACATATCCCTGTAACAGAGATAGATTAATCACATCTAAAATGGAGGAGGAGATCAAAGGGAATACCTCCTTAAATAACCTGGTTGGAACTGGATCTAACATACAAGTTGAAGGCTTACATGAAGACAATAATTTTGCTAATTCAGAAAGTTCAACTGGATCAAAGCAGTCTAAACCCGATTCAGATTCCATGACTACCTCAGGTACAATCGCGGATAGAGGAGTGCTTATGATCTTATTTTTAATAAGATCAATCTTATTTATAAAGAATCCCATAAAATCATTGCTGCTAAGAGCAGGTGGAATGGACGGTTCAACAGAGCTATGGCTCTGGGTGAGTTTGGCAACTGTATTAAAAAGAAATCTAGGATTATTCTTATTCTCCTCTGTTAATGAGGAGAAGTATGCTGCTCTTGCTTTACAAAGGGTCCTCTTATACAGCAGTAAACCATTTTTCCAGACTAGGAAGGACTCCCGCAGGCCTGTGGAGCGATATTTTCTCTCCAGTTTCCTAGCATTTTGCTTCAAAGTACGCAGCTCTGCATTAAACCAAGGAGCAAGCTTTCTATTTTCAACAGTTTTCATTTTCAAGGGAGCTGCGTTGTCTAAGGCAGTACGCAGAGAACTAGCAACCCCATCAACAAAAGCATCAACCTGTGAAGGGGAATAAGCTATGCTTTTGCACTCTGCAGCACTGCTCAGCGACACAGAGGAGAGAGAAAGTGAAGCAGATTCTTTAAAATTTATAACTGCACTATCTGATAAAGATCTACTAAAATTGAACCTTCTTTTGGGGGAGGAGAACTCTGTTAAAGTAATCCTGAAGGTTATTAGAAAGTGGTCAGAGAGGACAGGGTTGTGAGGAAATACTGTTATTTCTTCACATTCTATGCCGTATGTCAGCACAAGATCCAAAGTATGAAGATGAGAATGTGTGGGACTATTCACATTTTGAACAAAGCCAATACTGTCTAAGATAGCATTAAAGGCTGCTCTTAAGCTATCGCCTTCAATGTCAGCATGGATGTTAAAATCTCCCACTATGATGACCCTGTCAGTATTTAATACCAAATCAGAAAGGAACTCTGAAAACTCATCTAAACATTCAGAGTAAGGACCTGGCGGACGATACAAAGTTACAAAAAGAAGAGGTTTTCTTGCCTTGAAATTTGGATGAGGGAAATTAAGGGTTAAATGTTCAAAAGAGTTGTAGGTATTAACTGTTTTGGGAGTAATCAGTAAGTCAGACTGGAAGATTGTTGCTACTCCTCCTCCTCGCCCAGAACTTCTGGGTATGTGAAAATTTAAATAGCTTGAAGGAGTTGCCTCGTTTATGCTCACATAATCCTCTTGCTGCAGCCAGGTTTCTGTAAGGCAAAACAAGTCAATGTGATTATCACAAATCAAGTCATTAACTAGCAGACTTTTAGAGGAAAGCGATCTTATGTTAAACAGACCGCATTTAATTGTTTTAACTTTTTCCCCAATTGGAGTTATTTTGATTTTAATTAGATTATTCTGATTTACTCCTTTGGGAATCTTTGCTAATTTATTAGATTTTGGTCGTGGGCAAGACACTGTCTGGATGGAGTAAAGAGTGGGTAACAGTAGAGAAGCTGCAGAGATGTGTGTTAAACTACAACTCTGCTTCCTGGTCTGCACCCTGGGTGGTCAGGGTTTTGGAGGACTAATAAATGTGGCCAGATTCCTAGAAAGAAGAGCTGCACCATCCAAAGTGGGATGGATGCCGTCTCTCCGAATCAGACCAGGCTTTCCCCAAAAGGATTGCCAATTATTAATGTAGCCCACGTTGTTTTCAGGACACCACCTAGACAACCAGCGGTTGAATGACGACATGCGGCTAAACATGTCATCACTGGTCAGATCAGGGAGGGGCCAGAGAAAATTACGGAGTCCGACATTTTTTTGGCAAACTTACACACCGAAGCAACACTAATTTTAGTGACCTCCGATCGGCGTAACCGGGTGTCATTACCACCAGCGTGAATAACAATCTTACTGTATTTAACCTTATCCTTAGCCAGCAGTTTCAGGTAGGATTTGATGTCGCCCGTTCTGGCCCCCGGCAAACATTTGACTATGGTCCCTGGTGTCTCTAATGCCACGTTTCTTACTATGGAGCTGCCAATCACCAGAGTGGGCTTCTCAGTGGGTGTGTCACTGAGTGGGGAAAACCGGTTAGAAATGTGAACGGGTTGGTGGTGACCAGTTGGCAGAGATCCACGACTACGTTTTCTGCGTACAGTTACCCAATCGCCTGGCTGCTCAGGCACTTTTGGAGGACAGCTACGTGGGGGGCCTACTTTAACTCCTGGATGTTCAACAGCCTGAAGCCTGGATTCTAACTCTGACACCCTCGCCTCCAAAGCTACAAAAATACTACACTTATTACACATCCTATTATCACTAAAGGAGGCAGAGGAATAACTGAACATCTGACACAGAGAGCAGGAGAGAGGAGAGGAAGAAGGAAGAGTTGGAAAAGGGTCAAGGGAGGGAGAGAGAGAAGCCATAGCAATGCTAAGCTAGCGCTAGCCTAGGCTAGCTACTCCTTGCTATCAGAAATAAAACCGTGTGAAACTGACAAGTGCTCAGTAGAAAAGTGCAGCAGAAGGTGCTATGTTTTAAAGTAGTCAGTTAGAGTTACTTAGATACAGAGATATCACAGAGAAAATAACTTAACTTCAGATGGAGTTCCTCTGGACAGCTGCAGCAGCTGCTAACTCAGTTAATCCAAACAGGAAGTGAACAGCAGTGAGATGAAATTCAGGTACTAACATAAAGAACTCAAGCACAAACTGACCTCAGTAGCCCCTTGTACTGGTTCAAAGGCTGATGCTAGTAACGGAAGTGGGTATTTATTTTTAACAGTTATTTGGTTAAGGCCTCTGTAGTCAATACAAGGTCTTAGAGAACCATCCTTTTTGCCCACAAAAAAGAAACCCAACGGAGCACCCAACGGAGAAGAAGATGGACGGATTATTCCAGCAGCTAGGGGCTCATTTATGTATTTTTCCATGGTTTCTCGTTCTCGTTTGGAAATGTTGTAAAGTCTACTGCTGGGTAGAGGAGCTCCTGGTAATAGCTCAATCGCACAGTCATATGGTCTGTGAGGTGGAAGAGACGTAGCACTGACCTTACTGAAGACAGGAGCCAGATCATGGTACTCGGAAGGGACAGAAGTAAGGTCAGGAGAGTCCATCTCCCCCCTACCTCTAGGAGACTGCACAGCGGGAGCTGCAGAACGAACGCATGTTTCATGACATGAGGTCGACCACGATTCAATGTGGTGTTCAACCCAGTTTATATGGGGATTATGTCGTTCCAGCCACTCAAAACCAAGCACCAAGGGAGAACATGTAGAAGGAAGAACAAAAAATGTCAGAGTTTCACGGTGATTTCCAGAGATCAAAAGCTCAAGAGGTTGCGTTTGATGGGTAACCTGATGGAGTCTCTTCCCATCAATAGCAGCGACACTAAGTGGCTTGGTTAAAGGGACAGTCTCGATCTGTAGCTGCAGAACCAGGTTAGAGTCTATCAGATTACGCTCACATCCAGAGTCGATAAAAGCTGATAATGTGAGATTCTGGTTAGAGAAAAATAGGGTGGCTGGAAGCATCAAATGAGGAGATTTTTCGACTCCTCAGTTCCTCTGACGGGCCCCGGCTTTTGACTTAGCTGGGCAAGAAGCAATGAAATGGCCAGTCTCACCACAGTATATGCACAACTTGCCCCTGAAACGTCCTAGCCTTTCCTCAGGGGTTAGCCTTGTGTGTCCAACCTGCATGGGTTCGGCTTCCGTCTCAACAGAGTGAGAGACCTGGACAGGCATAGAGAGAGACTGGGTTTTAGGCCTCGGCTTGGAAACGGGTTCTGTGGATCCAGAAAAAACAGAAGCATTATTCAATGCAGGGGCTGACACAAAAAAACTTTGACTCTTTTGTCTAGAGCTGTCTCTAGCACGAAGTCTGTTGTCCAACCTAATTGTTAGGCGGATTAAATCCTCCAGACTAGCTGGTTCATCGAGAGTAGCAAGTTCATCCTTGATATTGTCATTCAATGCCTTAAAATATGCACTTTTAAGAGCACATATGTTCCATCCGGAAGCTGCGGCTTTGACCCGGAAGTTGATGGAAAAATCCGCTACTGAGGAATTTCCCTGTCTTAGATTCAGCAGAGCTCGAGAGTCAATTGTTTGATCAGAATCTTGATTAAACACCTGGGAGAATTCAGAAACAAACTCTGAAAAAGTTTGTCTGAAACTGGTCTCGGAAGAAAATCTGGCCTTCGCCCACTCGAGGGCTCGCCCAGTGAGTTGGGACAAAATAAAAGTTATTTTCTTTTTATCCGTAGGGAAACTGCCAGGAGAGTTCTCAAAAATAAGACAGCATTGAAACAAAAAACCTTTACAGTCTTTCTGATTACCTGAGAATTTTTCAGGGAGACTAGGACGGAACTCAGGAGATGACGTCACAGCCGGTGACCTTAGAGGCGGAAGTGGATCCGGAAACTGACGTGCTGCTTATGCAGCGTTAGCGCTACCCATGTAGCCTGCATACTTTTGAAGCATTTGGTTTTGATATTCAATCTGGGTATGTAACTCACGGAAGGTTTGAGCGTGTCCTTGGATCTGAGCGTCTTGCTCTTCTAGCCTCCGACGAAGGTTGCCTGCTGGGCTTAGTGTTTGGCCGCAGTGTTCTGTCATGATTGGTTACAGAGTAAACCCAATATGCAGAACACACACGGAGGCTGATGAAAAGTTTAACAAGGTTTATTGTAAACACAATCACATGAATATTGCACAGGAACTGGTTCGGGCCTGAGGGCAGGTTCACTGGAGTCTGCAGGGATGACAGTTCAGTTAGCACATGGACTGGAGGGTTATTAGTTTTTGAGTTTGCTGATGAATACCTTGAAGGAGTCTGGGTTTCTCTTTGAGAGAGGAAACTGTTGGGTCCAGAGACTGTTTGTTCAGCAGAGTCCAATGACTGCTTCAGCGTCTTACTTCTGACTTTGAGGGCAGACCTTGATTTGGGTTTCCAGCTCTTAGCCAAGAGCTGCAAGGGAATCCAGAGAAGAGTCTTCAGGTTTGGCTCACGAGGGCAGGCTAGGCAGGTTAAGCTCATCCAGAGCTTCACGAAGAGACAGGATTCCTGTGAGGCAAAAACAAGGAAGAGTTAGAATCTTATCTCAACAGGAGATAGCAAAGATTCTCAGGTTTACTATTCAATTTCAATTCAATTCAGTTTATTTATGTAGCGCCAAATTCACAACACATGTCATCTCAAGGCACTTTACAGTTCAACCAGATCATACAGTCAAATTGATACAAAGTTTTCTATCTAAGGAAAACCAGTTGATTGCATTGACTCATTGACTCAAATACAATCCCTCACACTAAGCATGCTTGTAGCGACAGTGGAGAGGAAAAACTCCCTTTTAACAGGAAGAAACCTCCAGCAGAACCAGGCTCAGTGTGAGCGGCCATCTGCCGAGGCCGACTGGGGTTCAAGGAGACAGAAGCAGAGATACAAAAAGCAGCTGTAAAAGGCGGCCCCGTCCGGGAAACACACAGCCAGGCAGACGAGCTCCAAGGCAGCTCCCATGCCAGAGGATGAAGAGAGCACATCCACCTAGCCACGGCCAGAGAAACAGGACCACACTGGAAAACAGGCCGATCTCCAACATCTACAAACAAGGGTGTTGATGGAAGCAGCACAGCTGATGTTTCTTTCCTGGATGACGTCACAGCCAAACAGGAACAGACGAGGCAAAGCTACTCTGAGGAAAAGCAGAGAGAGCAGAAGGTTAGAGATTGAACAAACAGATTCTGCAGAATAGGAGAACAGAGAGAGAATGAAGCAGAATGATGAAATGGGGGTCCCTATGTCCTCCAGAAGTCTAAGCCTATAGCAGCAGAACTATAGAGATAGATTAGGATAACCTGAGCCACTCTAACTATAAGCTTTATCAAAAAGGAAAGTTTTAAGCCTAGCCTTAAAAGTAGACAGGGTGTCTGCCTCACGGACTAAAACTGGTAGTTGGTTCCACAAGAGAGGAGCCTGATAACTAAAAGATCTGCCTCCCATTCTACTTTTAGAAATTCTAGGAACCACTAGTAAACCTGCAGATTGAGAGCGAAGTGCTCTGTTAGGAACATAAGGAACAATCAGATCTCTGATATCAGATGGAGCTTGGCCATTTAAGGCTTTATATGTGAGAAGGAGGATTTTAAATTCTATTCTGGATTTAACAGGAAGCCAATGAAGAGAAGCCAGGATAGGAGAGATATGATCTCTCTTTTTAATTTTCATCAGAACTCTGGCTGCAGCATTTTGGATCAGCTGAAGGCTTTTAACTACAGTTTGTGGAATTCCTGATAGTAAAGAATTACAATAGCCCAGCCTTGAAGTAACAAATGCATGGACTAGTTTCTCAGCATCACCCCTGGACAGGAGATTTCTAATTTTTGCAATGTTCCTCAGATGAAAGAAGGAAATTCTAGAAACCTCTTTGATCTGGGATTTAAATGACAGGTCCTGATCAAAAATAACACCAAGATTTTTTACTTTATTATCTGAAATCAGTTTAATCCCATCCAAATGAAGTGACTGGCTAATCAGCTTCTTTTTCAGAGACTCTGGTCCAAAGACTATAACTTCTGTTTTGTCTGCATTCAGAAGCAGAAAGTTAAGAGTCATCCAGGTTGTCTTCAAGACATGCCTGTAATCTATGTAATGGGTTAGCTTCATCTGGATTTATAGACAGATATAGCTGGGTATCATCAGCATAACAGTGGAAATTAATCCCATGCTGTCTAATAACTCTACCGACTGGGAGCATGTATAAAGTAAAGAGAATTGGTCCTAGCACTGATCCCTGTGGTACTCAACAGGTAACCTTTGAGCGTGTTGAAGATCTATCATTAACATAAACAAACTGAATTCGATCAGATAGATAAGATTTAAACCAGTCTAGTGCTGTTCCTTTAATTCCAACAAAATATTCAAGTCTTTCTAAAAGAATATTATGGTCAACTGTATCAAATGCAGCACTAAGATCCAACAGGACGAGCACAGATACAAGTCCATTATCTGAGGCCATGAGAATATCATTAGTGACTTTCACCAGAGCTGTTTCAGTGCTATGATGAGCTCTAAAGCCAGACTGAAACTCTTCAAAAAGTTCATTATGGTGTAAGTGGTCGCAAACTTGTTTGGCAACTACTTTCTCAAGAATTTTGGATAAGAAAGGAAGATTGGATATAGGTCTATAATTAACCAAGTCATCTGGGTCAAGAGACGGTTTCTTAAGCAGAGGTTTAATTACAGCAACCTTAAAAGCTTTAGGTACATATCCCTGTAACAGAGATAGATTAATCACATCTAAAATGGAGGAGGAGATCAAAGGGAATACCTCCTTAAATAACCTGGTTGGAACTGGATCTAACATACAAGTTGAAGGCTTACATGAAGACAATAATTTTGCTAATTCAGAAAGTTCAACTGGATCAAAGCAGTCTAAACCCGGTTCAGATTCCATGACTACCTCAGGTACAATCGCGGATAGAGGAGTGCTTATGATCTTATTTTTAATAAGATCAATCTTATTTATAAAGAATCCCATAAAATCATTGCTGCTAAGAGCAGGTGGAATGGACGGTTCAACAGAGCTATGGCTCTGGGTGAGTTTGGCAACTGTATTAAAAAGAAATCTAGGATTATTCTTATTCTCCTCTGTTAATGAGGAGAAGTATGCTGCTCTTGCTTTACAAAGGGTCCTCTTATACAGCAGTAAACCATTTTTCCAGACTAGGAAGGACTCCCGCAGGCCTGTGGAGCGATATTTTCTCTCCAGTTTCCTAGCATTTTGCTTCAAAGTACGCAGCTCTGCATTAAACCAAGGAGCAAGCTTTCTATTTTCAACGGTTTTCATTTTCAAGGGAGCTGCGTTGTCTAAAGCAGTACGCAGAGAACTAGCAACCCCATCAACAAAAGCATCAACCTGTGAAGGGGAATAAGCTATGCTTTTGCACTCTGCAGCACTGCTCAGCGACACAGAGGAGAGAGAAAGTGAAGCAGATTATTTAAAATTTATAACTGCACTATCTGATAAAGATCTACTAAAATTGAACCTTCTTTTGGGGGAGGAGAACTCTGTTAAAGTAATCCTGAAGGTTATTAGAAAGTGGTCAGAGAGGACAGGGTTGTGAGGAAATCCTGTTATTTCTTCACATTCTATGCCGTATGTCAGCACAAGATCCAAAGTATGAAGATGAGAATGTGTGGGACTATTCACATTTTGAACAAAGCCAATACTGTCTAAGATAGCATTAAAGGCTGCTCTTAAGCTATCGCCTTCAATGTCAGCATGGATGTTAAAATCTCCCACTATGATGACCCTGTCAGTATTTAATACCAAATCAGAAAGGAACTCTGAAAACTCATCTAAACATTCAGAGTAAGGACCTGGCGGACGATACAAAGTTACAAAAAGAAGAGGTTTTCTTGCCTTGAAATTTGGATGAGGGAAATTAAGGGTTAAATGTTCAAAAGAGTTGTAGGTATTAACTGTTTTGGGAGTAATCAGTAAGTCAGACTGGAAGATTGTTGCTACTCCTCCTCCTCGCCCAGAACTTCTGGGTATGTGAAAATTTAAATAGCTTGAAGGAGTTGCCTCGTTTATGCTCACATAATCCTCTTGCTGCAGCCAGGTTTCTGTAAGGCAAAACAAGTCAATGTGATTATCACAAATCAAGTCATTAACTAGCAGACTTTTAGAGGAAAGCGATCTTATGTTAAACAGACCGCATTTAATTGTTTTAACTTTTTCCCCAATTGGAGTTATTTTGATTTTAATTAGATTATTCTGATTTACTCCTTTGGGAATCTTTGCTAATTTATTAGATTTTGGTCGTGGGCAAGACACTGTCTGGATGGAGTAAAGAGTGGGTAACAGTAGAGAAGCTGCAGAGATGTGTGTTAAACTACAACTCTGCTTCCTGGTCTGCACCCTGGGTGGTCAGGGTTTTGGAGGACTAATAAATGTGGCCAGATTCCTAGAAAGAAGAGCTGCACCATCCAAAGTGGGATGGATGCCGTCTCTCCGAATCAGACCAGGCTTTCCCCAAAAGGATTGCCAATTATTAATGTAGCCCACGTTGTTTTCAGGACACCACCTAGACAACCAGCGGTTGAATGACGACATGCGGCTAAACATGTCATCACTGGTCAGATCAGGGAGGGGCCAGAGAAAATTACGGAGTCCGACATTTTTTTGGCAAACTTACACACCGAAGCAACACTAATTTTAGTGACCTCCGATCGGCGTAACCGGGTGTCATTACCACCAGCGTGAATAACAATCTTACTGTATTTAACCTTATCCTTAGCCAGCAGTTTCAGGTAGGATTTGATGTCGCCCGTTCTGGCCCCCGGCAAACATTTGACTATGGTCCCTGGTGTCTCTAATGCCACGTTTCTTACTATGGAGCTGCCAATCACCAGAGTGGGCTTCTCAGTGGGTGTGTCACTGAGTGGGGAAAACCGGTTAGAAATGTGAACGGGTTGGTGGTGACCAGTTGGCAGAGATCCACGACTACGTTTTCTGCGTACAGTTACCCAATCGCCTGGCTGCTCAGGCACTTTTGGAGGACAGCTACGTGGGGGGCCTACTTTAACTCCTGGATGTTCAACAGCCTGAAGCCTGGATTCTAACTCTGACACCCTCGCCTCCAAAGCTACAAAAATACTACACTTATTACACATCCTATTATCACTAAAGGAGGCAGAGGAATAACTGAACATCTGACACAGAGAGCAGGAGAGAGGAGAGGAAGAAGGAAGAGTTGGAAAAGGGTCAAGGGAGGGAGAGAGAGAAGCCATAGCAATGCTAAGCTAGCGCTAGCCTAGGCTAGCTACTCCTTGCTATCAGAAATAAAACCGTGTGAAACTGACAAGTGCTCAGTAGAAAAGTGCAGCAGAAGGTGCTATGTTTTAAAGTAGTCAGTTAGAGTTACTTAGATACAGAGATATCACAGAGAAAATAACTTAACTTCAGATGGAGTTCCTCTGGACAGCTGCAGCAGCTGCTAACTCAGTTAATCCAAACAGGAAGTGAACAGCAGTGAGATGAAATTCAGGTACTAACATAAAGAACTCAAGCACAAACTGACCTCAGTAGCCCCTTGTACTGGTTCAAAGGCTGATGCTAGTAACGGAAGTGGGTATTTATTTTTAACAGTTATTTGGTTAAGGCCTCTGTAGTCAATACAAGGTCTTAGAGAACCATCCTTTTTGCCCACAAAAAAGAAACCCAACGGAGCACCCAACGGAGAAGAAGATGGACGGATTATTCCAGCAGCTAGGGACTCATTTATGTATTTTTCCATGGTTTCTCGTTTGGAAATGTTGTAAAGTCTACTGCTGGGTAGAGGAGCTCCTGGTAATAGCTCAATCGCACAGTCATATGGTCTGTGAGGTGGAAGAGACGTAGCACTGACCTTACTGAAGACAGGAGCCAGATCATGGTACTTGGAAGGGACAGAAGTAAGGTCAGGAGAGTCCATCTCCCCCCTACCTCTAGGAGACTGCACAGCGGGAGCTGCAGAACGAACGCATGTTTCATGACATGAGGTCGACCACGATTCAATGTGGCGTTCAACCCAGTTTATATGGGGATTATGTCGTTCCAGCCACTCAAAACCAAGCACCAAGGGAGAACATGTAGAAGGAAGAACAAAAAATGTCAGAGTTTCACGGTGATTTCCAGAGATCAAAAGCTCAAGAGGTTGCGTTTGATGGGTAACCTGATGGAGTCTCTTCCCATCAATAGCAGCGACACTAAGTGGCTTGGTTAAAGGGACAGTCTCGATCTGTAGCTGCAGAACCAGGTTAGAGTCTATCAGATTACGCTCACATCCAGAGTCGATAAAAGCTGATAATGTGAGATTCTGGTTAGAGAAAAATAGGGTGGCTGGAAGCATCAAATGAGGAGATTTTTCGACTCCTCAGTTCCTCTGACGGGCCCCGGCTTTTGACTTAGCTGGGCAAGAAGCAATGAAATGGCCAGTCTCACCACAGTATATGCACAATTTGCCCCTGAAACGTCCTAGCCTTTCCTCAGGGGTTAGCCTTGTGTGTCCAACCTGCATGGGTTCGGCTTCCGTCTCAACAGAGTGAGAGACCTGGACAGGCATAGAGAGAGACTGGGTTTTAGGCCTCGGCTTGGAAACGGGTTCTGTGGATCCAGAAAAAACAGAAGCATTATTCAATGCAGGGGCTGACACAAAAAAACTTTGACTCTTTTGTCTAGAGCTGTCTCTAGCACGAAGTCTGTTGTCCAACCTAATTGTTAGGCGGATTAAATCCTCCAGACTAGCTGGTTCATCGAGAGTAGCAAGTTCATCCTTGATATTGTCATTCAATGCCTTAAAATATGCACTTTTAAGAGCACATTCGTTCCATCCGGAAGCTGCGGCTTTGACCCGGAAGTTGATGGAAAAATCCGCTACTGAGGAATTTCCCTGTCTTAGATTCAGCAGAGCTCGAGAGTCAATTGTTTGATCAGAATCTTGATTAAACACCTGGGAGAATTCAGAAACAAACTCTGAAAAAGTTTGTCTGAAACTGGTCTCGGAAGAAAATCTGGCCTTCGCCCACTCGAGGGCTCGCCCAGTGAGTTGGGACAAAATAAAAGTTATTTTCTTTTTATCCGTAGGGAAACTGCCAGGAGAGTTCTCAAAAATAAGACAGCATTGAAACAAAAAAACCTTTACAGTCTTTCTGATTACCTGAGAATTTTTCAGGGAGACTAGGACGGAACTCAGGAGATGACGTCACAGCCGGTGACCTTAGAGGCGGAAGTGGATCCGGAAACTGACGTGCTGCTTATGCAGCGTTAGCGCTACCCATGTAGCCTGCATACTTTTGAAGCATTTGGTTTTGATATTCAATCTGGGTATGTAACTCACGGAAGGTTTGAGCGTGTCCTTGGATCTGAGCGTCTTGCTCTTCTAGCCTCCGACGAAGGTTGCCTGCTGGGCTTAGTGTTTGGCCGCAGTGTTCTGTCATGATTGGTTACAGAGTAAACCCAATATGCAGAACACACACGGAGGCTGATGAAAAGTTTAACAAGGTTTATTGTAAACACAATCACATGAATATTGCACAGGAACTGGTTCGGGCCTGAGGGCAGGTTCACTGGAGTCTGCAGGGATGACAGTTCAGTTAGCACATGGACTGGAGGGTTATTAGTTTTTGAGTTTGCTGATGAATACCTTGAAGGAGTCCGGGTTTCTCTTTGAGAGAGGAAACTGTTGGGTCCAGAGACTGTTTGTTCAGCAGAGTCCAATGACTGCTTCAGCGTCTTACTTCTGACTTTGAGGGCAGACCTTGATTTGGGTTTCCAGCTCTTAGCCAAGAGCTGCAAGGGAATCCAGAGAAGAGTCTTCAGGTTTGGCTCACGAGGGCAGGCTAGGCAGGTTAAGCTCATCCAGAGCTTCACGAAGAGACAGGATTCCTGTGAGGCAAAAACAAGGAAGAGTTAGAATCTTATCTCAACAGGAGATAGCAAAGATTCTCAGGTTTACTGTTCAATTTCAATTCAATTCAGTTTATTTATATAGCGCCAAATTCACAACACATGTCATCTCAAGGCACTTTACAGTTCAACCAGATCATACAGTCAAATTGATACAAAGTTTTCTATCTAAGGAAAACCAGTTGATTGCATTGACTCATTGACTCAAATACAATCCCTCACACTAAGCATGCTTGTAGCGACAGTGGAGAGGAAAAACTCCCTTTTAACAGGAAGAAACCTCCAGCAGAACCAGGCTCAGTGTGAGCGGCCATCTGCCGAGGCCGACTGGGGTTCAAGGAGACAGAAGCAGAGATACAAAAAGCAGCTGTAAAAGGCGGCCCCGTCCGGGAAACACACAGCCAGGCAGACGAGCTCCAAGGCAGCTCCCATGCCAGAGGATGAAGAGAGCACATCCACCTAGCCACGGCCAGAGAAACAGGACCACACTGGAAAACAGGCCGATCTCCAACATCTACAAACAAGGGTGTTGATGGAAGCAGCACAGCTGATGTTTCTTTCCTGGATGACGTCACAGCCAAACAGGAACAGACGAGGCAAAGCTACTCTGAGGAAAAGCAGAGAGAGCAGAAGGTTAGAGATTGAACAAACAGATTCTGCAGAATAGGAGAACAGAGAGAGAATGAAGCAGAATGATGAAATGGGGGTCCCTATGTCCTCCAGAAGTCTAAGCCTATAGCAGCAGAACTATAGAGATAGATTAGGATAACCTGAGCCACTCTAACTATAAGCTTTATCAAAAAGGAAAGTTTTAAGCCTAGCCTTAAAAGTAGACAGGGTGTCTGCCTCACGGACTAAAACTGGTAGTTGGTTCCACAAGAGAGGAGCCTGATAACTAAAAGATCTGCCTCCCATTCTACTTTTAGAAATTCTAGGAACCACTAGTAAACCTGCAGATTGAGAGCGAAGTGCTCTGTTAGGAACATAAGGAACAATCAGATCTCTGATATCAGATGGAGCTTGGCCATTTAAGGCTTTATATGTGAGAAGGAGGATTTTAAATTCTATTCTGGATTTAACAGGAAGCCAATGAAGAGAAGCCAGGATAGGAGAGATATGATCTCTCTTTTTAATTTTCATCAGAACTCTGGCTGCAGCATTTTGGATCAGCTGAAGGCTTTTAACTACAGTTTGTGGAATTCCTGATAGTAAAGAATTACAATAGCCCAGCCTTGAAGTAACAAATGCATGGACTAGTTTCTCAGCATCACCCCTGGACAGGAGATTTCTAATTTTTGCAATGTTCCTCAGATGAAAGAAGGAAATTCTAGAAACCTCTTTGATCTGGGATTTAAATGACAGGTCCTGATCAAAAATAACACCAAGATTTTTTACTTTATTATCTGAAATCAGTTTAATCCCATCCAAATGAAGTGACTGGCTAATCAGCTTCTTTTTCAGAGACTCTGGTCCAAAGACTATAACTTCTGTTTTGTCTGCATTCAGAAGCAGAAAGTTAAGAGTCATCCAGGTTGTCTTCAAGACATGCCTGTAATCTATGTAATGGGTTAGCTTCATCTGGATTTATAGACAGATATAGCTGGGTATCATCAGCATAACAGTGGAAATTAATCCCATGCTGTCTAATAACTCTACCGACTGGGAGCATGTATAAAGTAAAGAGAATTGGTCCTAGCACTGATCCCTGTGGTACTCCACAGGTAACCTTTGAGCGTGTTGAAGATCTATCATTAACATAAACAAACTGAATTCGATCAGATAGATAAGATTTAAACCAGTCTAGTGCTGTTCCTTTAATTCCAACAAAATATTCAAGTCTTTCTAAAAGAATATTATGGTCAACTGTATCAAATGCAGCACTAAGATCCAACAGGACGAGCACAGATACAAGTCCATTATCTGAGGCCATGAGAATATCATTAGTGACTTTCACCAGAGCTGTTTCAGTGCTATGATGAGCTCTAAAGCCAGACTGAAACTCTTCAAAAAGTTCATTATGGTGTAAGTGGTCGCAAACTTGTTTGGCAACTACTTTCTCAAGAATTTTGGATAAGAAAGGAAGATTGGATATAGGTCTATAATTAACCAAGTCATCTGGGTCAAGAGACGGTTTCTTAAGCAGAGGTTTAATTACAGCAACCTTAAAAGCTTTAGGTACATATCCCTGTAACAGAGATAGATTAATCACATCTAAAATGGAGGAGGAGATCAAAGGGAATACCTCCTTAAATAACCTGGTTGGAACTGGATCTAACATACAAGTTGAAGGCTTAGATGAAGACAATAATTTTGCTAATTCAGAAAGTTCAACTGGATCAAAGCAGTCTAAACCCGGTTCAGATTCCATGACTACCTCAGGTACAATCGCGGATAGAGGAGTGCTTATGATCTTATTTTTAATAAGATCAATCTTATTTATAAAGAATCCCATAAAATCATTGCTGCTAAGAGCAGGTGGAATGGACGGTTCAACAGAGCTATGGCTCTGGGTGAGTTTGGCAACTGTATTAAAAAGAAATCTAGGATTATTCTTATTCTCCTCTGTTAATGAGGAGAAGTATGCTGCTCTTGCTTTACAAAGGGTCCTCTTATACAGCAGTAAACCATTTTTCCAGACTAGGAAGGACTCCCGCAGGCCTGTGGAGCGATATTTTCTCTCCAGTTTCCTAGCATTTTGCTTCAAAGTACGCAGCTCTGCATTAAACCAAGGAGCAAGCTTTCTATTTTCAACGGTTTTCATTTTCAAGGGAGCTGCGTTGTCTAAGGCAGTACGCAGAGAACTAGCAACCCCATCAACAAAAGCATCAACCTGTGAAGGGGAATAAGCTATGCTTTTGCACTCTGCAGCACTGCTCAGCGACACAGAGGAGAGAGAAAGTGAAGCAGATTCTTTAAAATTTATAACTGCACTATCTGATAAAGATCTACTAAAATTTAACCTTCTTTTGGGGGAGGAGAACTCTGTTTAAGTAATCCTGAAGGTTATTAGAAAGTGGTCAGAGAGGACAGGGTTGTGAGGAAATACTAAATAAGGCTCTGGTTGCTAACCAAACTAGATCAACACTGCGGCGTTGAGGCAAGGTCTGAAGGCAGGTTATATAGTGGTGGGTCTTCTGATGATGAGATGGGCCACAGGTGTGTTGGAGGCTCAGCTCAGGAGGACCAACGGCGCACTCTGCTGGAGGAAGGTGGTACAGCTCCAGATCCCAACAACTTGATGTTCAGATACACCAAAGATTTGAAACAGTTTAGCTAGTTATTGGCAAGCATGCGAGTCTGTGTACCAGTGTTTAAAGGAGAGTGAGAGATGTGATACTGGTAATTTAATTCATATAGCATTTTTACATACAATAACATTAAATCATAATGTATACATTAATGGGTGATTCTCTGAATTCGGTGCACTTTTGATCTTGTGACTACTGAAAAAAATGTCACAAAAAATTTTGCTTTTGATCATGGTGTCTGATTTAGGACTATTTTAACCTCTGAGAAAATATGTTTCCCCACCTTAGGCATGCAATCCCAAAGATTATTCTCAATTTTTTTGTCACATATGTTGTTTTAAATTCAACCCTGTAACGGGACAATTGAGTTTCTGTGTGGGTACAACCCCAAAACATATTAAAACTAATTCTTCTAGTGCCTTAGTAATCACTTGTCCCTTATATAAAATAACTAATTATAAGTAGATTTTTTTCATTGTAAATAATCATTTGTGACTGTCAGGTATGATATGGCCTCTTTATATACCTACAGTCTTCATTAATCATAAAAATATACTTTAACGTAAACATCAGATTAAGTTTTCAGATATTTTCTCTTTTGTCCTCTGAACTTTACCGAAAGTTCAGCTAGCATTTATCTCATATTTGTTATTATTATCACAAAAAGTCTGAAAATGTATCACGTAACAGGGTTGAACACATCGTAACAGGGTGGCTCACACTGTAACAGGGTTGAAAGAATCACAAAACATTTAATCAAATTTAAATTTAATTTAATGCATTAAAACAAACAAGAAAATAAACATTTTGGATGTAATATTGAATACTCTTTAAAAATTATTTAGATGAACAGTATAGGCTGAATGCTGTAAGCAAAATCTCTCTCTGAAATCCGTTTAACAATGCTCAGGTCTTCATTTTCACACAAGGTGCTACGCTTAAGCCCAGTATTTTCTCAGACCAACTCTGCAGCCTGTATTTCTTGACTATCTTCCCAACAACCACCTCTGCAACTTTTTTTTTTCCTTTTTCATATCTGGCATTCTTGTACTTCCTCCTGATGTCACAAATTATGGCTTCATGGTGCAGTAAAGTTTTCCTCACCTTGCTGTTTACAGTACAGTTTTTCAGCAACTGACAAACTTTGGATCTTGGAGAATCTTTATTAATAGTTGCTCGCTGGAGTCTTTTTTATATTTTTCTTTGAGCTTCTTCTGATGTTTGAGTTTCCTTTTTAGTTCTTCTATTTCTTTGCACAGTTTATCTCTTGCTTTTCTGGATGCTTTCTTGCCTGCTGAATGACCAGTGTTGGGCACGTTACTTTGAAAAAGTAATTAGTTATAGTTACTAGTTACTTCTCCCAAAAAGTAACTGAGTTACTAACTGAGTTACTCCACAATAAAAGTAACTAGTTACTAGTAAAAGTAACTATTGCGTTACTTTTGCGTTTCTCGCCCCCGTACCCCGCTCCACCCAGCCCCCACCTTCTCGAGGTGTGTTTCCAAAGCCAGCTGAATAGAGCGGTCGACAAAGACAAGAACCTGCAGAGAGTTTAGCATTTATTGCAACTCAACGTAAATGACATCAGGGGGGAACGCCATGTGAAGTTTTTAACAGGGCATTCAGATCTGGTGAAATTAATAACTGGGGATGTCTAATTCTGAAATCCTGTGTGTTTGGGTTGTTATAGATACTGCAACATCTATCTATCTATCTATCTATCTAGATGTATACTCTGCGTGTGACATAAAATATGGATCTCCATCCCTGCCACAAAGGCCAAATAAAAAATACAGTAGGTTGAAAAGGCAGAGCATCCATCCATCCATCCATCCATCCATCCATCCATCCATCCATCCATCCATCATCCATCCATCATCCATCCATCCATCATCCATCCATCCATCCATCATCCATCCATCCATCCATCCATCCATCCATCCATCCATCCATCCATCATCCATCCATCATCCATCCATCCATCCATCCATCCAGATTTCTCCCTTTCATTTGATCGTTCCCTCTCTCCATAGTTCTCCTGTGGCGCGAGCACAGGGCGACTGTTACGCGCCTTTAGCGAGCATGCGCGTTTCCTGTTGCTTGCGCGGTGAGTCGTGCCGCCTGCGCTGTGCGGAGATCCAGAGGAAACCGTATGTGATGGGGAAACGCAGCTCGACGTAACACCGGTATTTCCATCAGGAAAACGCTGTTTTGCTGCTGGAGTCATCCTCACTCTCCATCTCTCTGTGTGTGCTGTACGTTAACACCCGCCAGCAGAAACACCCACCTACCCAACTGACAGACGGAATCTCACTATACATCAGCCATTCTCATCCTCCCCTCTCTCATGACAAGGCGCGCACCTCTGGATGACCTAAAAAATTATCTTTAATATCTCTTAAACAAAAGTAGCACAAACAATATTTTTTTCTGCACAAATCTGCACTAACGTTGCACTAACTATTCAGTCCATTTGCAGTATTTTGACGTGGGTGGGGTGTCAGCTTCACGTAGCTGCGCACGAGTCCTATCATGAAAAAAGGTTCATTGTGCGACCTGAGTAACGCGCAGTAATGGGGTGTCTGCAATGGTAACTGCGTTATAGTTACAGTCAAAGTAATTAGTTAGATTACTCGTTACTAAAACAAGGTAACGGCGTTAGTTACCTTGTTTGTATATATACATATATATATGTGTATATATATGTATATATATATATATATATATATATATATATATATATATATATATATGTATATATATATATATATATATATATATATATATATATATATATATATATATATATATATATATATATATATATCCATCTATCTATCCATGTTACAAATGTTAATTTCTTAGGAACTACTACAACAAACATATTAGTCATGTTTAAAGCAGAGTAAAAAGTAGTGTTTCTAAAACTATCATCATTAAAGTCAACTGTACTTCAAACTATATTTCCCTCACCGTGAGGACCCTGGTCTGGCTTGGACTTCGTCTTGAATATCACATTCATCAGTATGTGGAGGGGTTAGAGAGGCAGACCCAACATTTTCAATCTCAGCCTTCCTTTTCTGTCACTCCTTAGCTTTCCGCCACTCCCTCTGCTTACGTCTTCAAGCTCTCTTACTCAGGTCACTGATGTATTTATTTTTCCCTGCTTCTCTATATTTTTACCATCGCTCACACTCTTTCCTGAGGTATTCTTCTCTTCTCTGTGAATCTGCATTTCTTCTCACCCTGTATTCTCTTTGCCTCTCTGCATTTGATTTATCCATCAGATATCTGAAAATAATGTATGAAATAACAAGGGACGGACTTGCTTAACAAAAGAACAAACTTCAACCCCGAAACAATAATTCAACCCTGTAACAGTCTTTTGTTATGGGGTTGAATGTTACAGGGTTGAAGATTAAAGCTAAAAGTAGTTATAAGTCCACATTAGCTAGCAGTATGGTGTAGCTTATGGCATGTGAAAAACAAGACATTCAAGTATTTTTAAAAGATAATTGTTTTATTTTTCCCAAACAATATTAAATATTATTTATACATGTAACAGTGTTGAAAGGTTGAGGTTGACGATGCTAATTTATTGATAAAAACAATGAAATGTAGGTGAGAAAGTAAGCCTACACTTACCTCTCTTCACAGTTTGAGAGGGAAAAGACTTGAGTGATGTCACTTCCTTTGTGTGGTTGAAGTTGGACTGAACCAATATTTAAAAAAAGGGGAAATTGGTATGTCGTTACGGGGTTGAACAAAAACTGAGGGACATGATCAAATAGTGCTATTTTGTCAATAATTTGTTTATTTTTCTCGTATTTCTTTTATTCAGCTTCGAGTAAACATGCAAATAATAATTTTAGCAGAAAAAAATCAGATTTTTCTAGCTATTTTATTTGTTTTACATTCAGTGAAAAAGTACTTTAGGTGCGAGGGGACATGCTCATCTCACTTACCTCTGATCTTCTGCAGCCCATAAAATCTTTAAAAATGTAAATTTTAGGATATAGATGTGTGTTATAAAGCAGAGACACATGGATCTTTCCATTTGTTCTTTTTAAATTCTCTTTATTGTTTACCTTATATGAAAATCTTTGAGGTAAACCTTTGGGGACACAAAGTGCACCGAATTCAGAGAATCACCCTAATATGTTGCTTTTAAAGTTATCAACATTTTGCAGGAGATAGCGGCAACAAGGCCACAGAGAGCGAAAAGAAATCCAAAACATGATGCCATTTATTATTGCTCCTTAGGTTAAGATAAGGAAGGATTTGATATACAATATATTCATTCATTTAAAGGTGAGTTGTGAGTTTATTATGCAAAGGTTTCCAGAGTTCATTACAAAAAGATAGTTTAAAAGTAAAAAAAAAATAATTTTTAACTAAACTTTAGAAGCATCATTTTAATCAGAACATCTTTCTTATACAAGGAGACAAGCAACTGCTAAAAATAGAAGCTTTTATGTTTTTTTTCTTGGAAAGATAATTGTATATCTAGGTAGATGATTTATTGATGAAACAAAAATGTTTATGGATTAATCTACAAAAACAATTTGGTAGTGAAGGAGTCATTGCACCACTCAACTGACATAAAATCTTTAAATAATGAAAAAAGACATCAAATTAAATTTATTTTTTAAAGTTAATAATCTCAATTGCTACTATTTCATAGCTCTGCATTGTTGAAAGTTTATTATTCTACTTCGTTTACTATGTGTACTTTCAGGTCGGGGTGTGTTCAGCTGCCAGCGCCTTCAAAAAGGAGATTTCCTTATTGAGTACAGAGGGGAAGTCATAAGTAGAAAGGAACAAGAAAACCGATTGAAAGTTTACCATGATGTATTTAAGGTTTTTATGTTTGATTTCCAGTTCAATGGACACTTATGTGACCATTTTAAGGCATTTTTTCTACATTTGTAGCTAAACACAAAGATACAAAAGTTTTCTGCCTCATCATCAGTAAAAGTAGTCTGTTATGGAATGAGATGGGTTGGTGTGGTGGTGTCGCCACTCCCCTCCCCCGATCCGGATTTTAGGTTCACTTATTGGGTCATCCGTTAATCCCGGCACCAACCACCGGTGATGCAGTGTCTTTGGTCCTGGTATTATTGGATGTGAGTGTTATGTGTGAATGTGTGTCCGTGTTTTTTTTATGTTTTTGTGGTGCGAGTGGGGTGCACTAGGGAGGAAAGGCGTGATTGATATCGTTTTTTTTTTTTTCTTTTCTCTCTCCCAGGTTGGGGACTGAACTGCCCCCTCTCCCAAATACATCTCAAGTCTCTGCTAAGTGCAGAGCCCATTCCCCCCGTCCTGCTCTCCCTCCACTGGCTGGCGTCGGGGCTCGCCGGTCCACTGGTGGAGCTCGGGGTCTGGGGGTGGATGCCTGGGTGGCTACTTGCTCATTCCTGGCGGCCTCTCCGTGGGCCCCGGCCGGCCGGGGCCTTGCTGGGGTTCCTGTCTGGGGGTCGGGCGCCCCTGGGGCCTCGGATCCCTGGGGTCCGGGACCAGATTCACTTCGGGTTAGGGGCTGGGTGTTGTTCGGGGATTTTTGTTGCCGGTGCCTTCGCTTCGATGCCGGTTCCTGGGTGATGCTTTTTTTGATGCCAGTTTTGTGGTATCGGTCTTGGGGGGGTGTGGGGGCGGACGCGATTTTGGCGCTCTTGCTGCGTCCGGTGTGGCAGCGGCGTGGTTCGCTCCGCTCTGGCTTTGCGCTGCCCGCAGGCTGCTGGGGGGGATGGTTGCGCCGGCTGCGGTCCGCTCTTCTTGCGGTCGGGCGCCGAGCGGCTTTCTGCTCTTGGGTTGTTTCCCTGCGCGGTGTGTTGCATTGCGCACTGTTGGCATCGGTCTTGGTGGGGTGGGGCCGTGCTTTTGACCTGGGGAGCATTTTGGGGGGTTCCGTGGCACTCGTGGGTGGTTTGCGGTGGATGCGCGTGGGCCCTGGCTGTGGGCGTGGCCACCTGTGTGTTTTTCCTGGATGGCGCGGTCGCATTGGGTGTTGCAGCCAGTCCGACAGGCTTGGTGCCGTGGGGCGGGGCGTGTTTCGATGCTGTGTGGAGCCGAGGCATTTTGGTCGGTGCCGTGGGGGGGCCGGTGTTCGGTGCCATGCCCTACTTCAGGGTGGCCGGCTGCCGGCAGAGCCCGCGGATTGGTCCCCGCGGCTCCCCGGGTCGCCGGCATGGCGGTGGCTGGGGGGCTTCCTCGGGGCTGTCTCTTTTCCTCCCTTGGTGGGGGTCTGATTTCCGGGGCTGGCCCCTCCTTGGTGTGTTCGCTCTTGGGGTCCCTTTGGGCGCCTGGGGCTTTGGGTCTCCTGGCGCTGGACTCAGTGCTCTGGGGGGGGCGCCTCTTCGGTTCTCCACAACCACTATTGAGCATTTTTTTCTATGGATAAACTTTACATGCACAAGTTCACCCTCACAAACAATTACAGGTGCTTGGCTCCAGGTACTCAGAGATTCACTTCCAAACAGAAACCCCACATCCATATCTTCAGGTAACACAGAGTACATGTCAGACTTAATAATATTACTTTAGCGATAGTTTCAAGGTGTTGCTTTGTTGTATGTCTCGTACCGTGTCTTTTGGTTGTGCTGTTCTTTTTTCATCTCGTTACAGATGATGAAGCAGACTGAAAATGTTTTGTCATTGTCTCCTTTCTCTTCTTTCTTACATCTTTTCTTTTTTTTTCTTTTTTCCTTTTTCTTCTGTTTTTCTGCTTTACATTGCAGTGTCCATATAAACTGTAAAACTCCCTGCATAATTATAATAAAGCAATTTATATACATGAAACAAGTGGAGCAATATGGCAATAGCTATACTGCTACACTTGTGAAAGTAAAATCTGTTGGGTTCTTTTTGGCATCAAGACAATTATTCTTATTGCCACATTGCCAGACAGGACACTGTAAAAAAAGTAGTCTGTTATGAAATACAGTGCCAGATTAATATTTTGGGTTGATGTAGAAATATTCTTCAGACATGCTAAAACTAAATAAGCAAGAATACATTGTGTAATTATTCTTTTTATTCTTCTCATACTTGATATTTCATTGTTGATGCTGCCAGAGAGGATGGATCATTAGGGAGACTGGTAAATGATGATGCGGTGAATCCAAACAGCAAAATGAAACTTACAAGAATGGATGGAAGACCCCATCTCTTTTTATTTGCACTTAAAGATATTGGTCCAGGGGGAAGAAGTCACTTATAATTATGGTGAGTCTGATCATGGCCATGGAGAAGCAAGGTATTTAGAAGTGTAACAATACTGTCACAAGTCATTCTACCAGCTTTTAACGCAACTTTAAAGGGTATATCAGGTCACAGTACACAGTGTCATTGTATTAAAAAACAAATGAAAATCGTACAGTAGAGGCACCGATGAGGTGGAGAACCGAGCAGTAGCAGAGGCCTACTGAGACACAGCTGTGGCAGGAACCCAGAGATTCCAGCAGACGCCTTGAGACACTGATGAGGCTGGAACCAGAGCTGCTAGCAGAGACCGATGTGGCAGGAACCTAGAGACCAGCAGGGACTGGTGACAGAGATGTGACGGAATACTCTTGCAGAGAACAGAGGCTAAGGCAGAGAATAACCAGGCAGACAGATGTCAGGTAGGAGGACTCTGATGGTGTAGTCTGATGACGGACCGGCAATGAAGTGAGGACAGAGGTAGGTTTAAGTAGGTAGGCTGACAGGTGGAGTGAATACTGACCATTGATGACCAACAGGTGTGACTGATTGCAGAGGGAGGGAGCCGAGTGAGAGGAGGAAGAGAAACTGAAAACGACTAAAGCCAAAGTCAGATAAAACCTACACCATGACAATGGGATGCATGTATGTGGCAAAACATATCCACTAATATCTTTTAAAAATGAAGCGGCACGTGTATGACGTTGAACTGCTGCTACTGCTTACTCACATGCCCTGAAGATGTCTAGTGCTACTACCACAGATGATCTTGCTCTTGGAACGGAATCGAACGATTCAGATTAGCTAGCCAAACGAATAGAAGGGGTAGAGCGTAGCCGCCTGTGGCTCGGGCTGCCTGTCACTACTCCAGTCCGGCGCGGATGATGTCATATGCAGGCCGCTTTGTTTTTAAAAGATATAAATAATATAACGGCGGATGTCTGGGGGACAGGGATTTGCCTACATGTTATGAATGCTGGCGTACCATATATTGTAAATTATGAACAGTTTAGTTTGTGCCTTCAACTCGTTGCCCATAGGAAGACGTTACTGGATATGACCTAACGGAATATCTTCAGAACAGCTCCAAATGACACAAAACTCATAAGTGAGTAGAACATGATGCAATAACATAAAACCAAGGGGCCAATGTAAAAAAAAGACATTTCCCTTTAATATTTATATATATATAAGCCCAGCATAAATCTATTTACATGTGACAGTTTCCAACATTATGAATAGTACTAAAGAAGTTGAAAGATTGTAGTCTCATTATGTCTTTTTGCAAAATCGGCATTTTTAGGCACTACAGTCATGGCCAAAAGTTTTGAGAATGATTCAAATGTTAATATTTACAAAGTCTACTGCTTCAGTTTTAAAGCGGCAATTTGCATATACCCTAAAAAGTGATCAGCCTAACAGCAATTAATTGCAAATTTAATATTTGCCTAGAAAATGAACTATATCCCCCAAAAGACATTTCAAGGTCATTGCAGCCCTGCCTTAAAAGGAGCAGCTAACATGGTTTCAGTAATTGCTCCATTAACACAGGTGTGGGTGGTGATGAGAACAGGGCTGGAGATCAATTTGTCAGGATTCAGTCAGAATGATGCCACTGGACACTTTAAAAAGAGGCTGCTGCTCGGCATCATTGTTTCTCTGCTGTGAACCATGGTTATCTCTAAAGAAACACCTGCAGTCATCATTGCACTGCACAAAAATGGCCGAACAGGAAAGAGAACGGCAGCTAGAAAGATTGCACCTCAGTCAGCAATCTATGGCATCATCAAGAACTTCAAGGAGAGAGGTTCCATTGTTACCAAGAAAGACTCCAGGGCGCCAAGAAAGACCAGCAAGCGCCAGGACCGTCTCTGAAAAGTGTTTCAGTTGTGGGATCGGGCTACCAGCGGTGCAGAGCTTGCTCAGGAATGGCAGCAGGCAGGTGTGAGTGCATCTGCACTGTGAGGCGGAGACTCTTGGAGCAAGGCCTGGTCTCAAGGAGGGCAGCAAAGAAGCCACTTCTCTCCAGGAAAACCATCAGGGACAGACTGATATTCTGCTAAAGGTACATGGAGTGGACTGCTGATTACTGGGGGAAAGTAATTTTCTCTCATCAATCCCCTTTCCCATTGTTTGGGACATCTGGAAAACAGCTGGTTGGGAGAAGACCAGGTGAGTGCTACCACCAGTCTGGTCTCATGCCAACTGTAAAGCATCCTGAAACCATTCATGTGTGGGGTTGCTTCTCAGCCAAGGGAGTCGGCTCTCTCACAGTCTGACCTAAAAACACAGCCATGAATAAAGAATGGAACCAGAATGTCCTCCGAGAGACACTTCTCCCAACTGTCCAAGAGCAGTTTGGTGATGAACGATGCCTTTTCCAGCATGATGGAGCACCGCGCCATAAAGCAAAGCTGATATCTAACTGGCTCAGGGAACAAAACAGAGAGATGTTGGGTCCATGGCCTGGAAACTCCCCTGATCTTAATCCCATTGAAAACTTGTGGTCAATCATCAAGAGACGGGTGGACAAATGGAAACATAGGAATTCTGACCAAATGCAAGCATTGATTGAGCAGAATGGACGCTATCAGTCAGGATTTGGTCCAGAAGCTGATTGAGAGCAGCCAGGGAGAATTGCAGAGGTCCTGAAGAAGAGGGGTCAACACTGCAAATATTGACTTGCTGCATTAACTCATTCTGTCATTAAAAGCTTTGGTTACTCAGAATATGATGCAATTGTATTTCTGTATGTGATGACAACATCTGACATACACACATGAAAACCAGAGGGCAGCAGATCAGGGGCCTGTTTCAGAAAGGAGGTTAAGTGAAAACTCTGAGTTTGTTAACCCTGAAATGAGGGAAACTCTGGGTTCTCTGTTTCAGAAAGGGAGGTAAGTTAAACCTGAGAAAGCAGAGTAAGTCAAGCCCGTTTCTGAAAGAGAGGTAACTTATACTCAGGGTCAGTTACCATGGCAATTTACTCTGTGAACCTAACCTGGTCGGGAGCAGGTTTTCTTCAGAAAATCCAGAGTTTATTTTGGTCTCCTCCCCTTTTTTAAAGAGGAAGTGGTGTTTAAACACCTAATTGATTCTTTGGGGACATATTCATTGCACACATTTCAGTCACGTAGAGTGCATCAAAGGGAATGAAATGGCATGTCCTTTTATGGATAATCCTGTTGACGAAGAGGCTGTATTACTTCTTCGGGAGTTACATTTACATCGGGAAAGGATTTTGAGGCCCAGAGTGGATTTTTTGTCATATCCCTATCCATTTTTATTTGAGCGTTACCGTTTTTCTTTACAGTCAATAAGATACATCCATAATCTCATCCATCCTTACATCAGAAACATCAACCATTGTGGCCGTGCTCTTACATCCTAGCAGATTCTTTGCGTTGCCTTACGTTTCCTTGCGAATGGAAGTTTTCTTTATAACATCGGGGATGCTGAACATATTAGTAAGGCTACTGTTTGCAGAGCGGTAAGGAAAGTGTGCCTCGCTCTTAAGCGCTTTCTGAGAATTTTTGTATTTTTTCCTGGGCACAAACCAGTGAGAGTCATCAAAGAGGAGTTTCACAGGATTGCAGGTCAGTGGTGTATAAATCGGTTTAAATGAGGCTAACCTGATAAATTACATTCAGTTAAGAATATCTTGCTGTGACCCCTGGAAGTAACCTAATAATTAGAATTCCCTTTAGGATTTCCGAATGTGGTTGGATGCATTGATGGCACACATATTCCGATCATTGCACCTTCTGAAAATGAAGCGGACTATGTGAACAGGAGATCCATCCACAGTATTAATGTGCAGGTACACTGACAGCCTACTGTTTCTAATGGTCAAAGACTACACCACAATACTGTAACATATCTCATTCTTTTCACTGTCAAGATCACATGTGATGCTGCACATATAATTGCAAATGTGGAGGCCAAGTGGCCTGGCTCTGTTCATGACTCAAGAATCTATCGGGAGTCAACCCTGATCAACAGACTGGAAAGGGGTAAGTAAATGTATATCCTTTACACATATTTCAATGTATGCACTAAACACTTACAGGGGAATTTCTATGCAGCTCTAAAGCAATGTGAACTTTCTTACAGGAGAGATTGATGGCTTTCTGCTGGGAGATAGGGGTTACCCATGCCGACCAAATCTTATGGCCCCTTACCCAGAACCTGAACCAGGCCCACAGCAGCGCTTCAATGTGGCACACTGCAGGACGAGAGCCCAGGTGGAGATGACCATAGGCCTGTTGAAAGCACGTTTCCAGTGCCTACATCACCTCAGGGTAACCCCTGAAAGGGCCTGTGACATTATTGTGGCATGTGTTGTTCTCCATAATATTGAGGGGAGCAACACCCTGCCCTACAATTACAAGACCCTGAGGAAGAGCCCATCAACCCTGCAGATTTCCAGGATGGAAGGGTAGTCCGGGATATGATATGCCGCAATGTCTTCTCAGATTAATACACATGATATCCACCACCACCACAAAAAAAATGAATAAACACAAAATCACAGCAATTTATGATGTTCTTTATTTCATACAAATGCAACCACAAAATAAACTAATTAATAAACAAAATCACAGCAATTTATATGGTGTTCTTCATTTGCTAAAAAAAAAAAAAGATTTTAAAATAGTTTCAATACTTCCTAGAATTCACCTGTGACCATACACTCACCTCTAGCTTTAGTTTCAGAATGTCGATTTCCAGATCTGCCTTTTGGATCTGGCGGTCCAAGTATACAAGTTCTTTGCTGTTTTTTTAAATCTTTTTAATAAGAAGTCTATATAACTCCTTAACTGGCAACTGAAAATACATTAGATTAGAGTCACATCATGAATGTAGTCTACAATTCAGAATGAAACTGGCATTTACTGTAAATCACTGAACTGTGTCCATCTGTGCACCAGAAGTTGATGGACCTTCCTCCTGCTGTTCTTCCACACTCTGGGGTGTAGAGATAAGAATGACCATTTATAGATATAAACTTGGATTCTATAGGCTACTCCACATATAAATGTGAATGTGTAGATTGTTTGATGTGTAGACAAATAATATTAAAATTACCTCTCTAGGCCTGTCTGTGGCAGCAGAAACAGTTTCTTCATCCCCATCATCCTGTGAAGTTGAGCATTTCATAGAGTACACTTTATAATACTATTTGTCATAATTGATGGTGTATGGAGTAGGCTACTGACAACTGGATGGGGTACTGTTGGGACAGGAGGCTCCAAGAGGCAGATATTACCATCCAAATCTGTTGGGACCAACAAAAAACCCAACCCACAGTAATATAAATGGAAATATCACATTTAGTCTACATAAAAAAATAACTGTAGGTAGACCTCTTACATTTTATGAAAGCACTTAAATCTTCTGGAGTGACTGGCTCTGATGAAGTCCCTCCAGGAATTCCCTCAGCCAATCGCCTTCCAGCATTTAGGCTCAGGGCCATCTCTTCTGCATTTGTCAGGGGTGGTGGTGCAGGTCCTCCCCCTGTTTTACGAGCCTCTGCCTTCTTTCTGTTGGCTGAGTAGAAGTCAAATGAGAATGAACATTTAGACCTATGTCAAAAATGCATGCTGCTTGAAGTATGTTTTTATATTTCATTTTCAGCTGCTGCCATGTTCTTTTGATGCCTGCAGGATTGCACCTATCCATGAAAACTAAATTAGGTTTAATAAAATACTGTTCTTCCAGTTTCACCTCTGATATTATAACAGTTGGGTAAGTTACTCTAAAATAGTTCTTAATTACTAACTACAAATTTTATCTTCAACAAGTCTAATTAGATTAATGTAATAATTACTGTCTCTAGAAAGTATTGGTCTACTTACTAATTTGTTTTACTTACTTATTAATTACTTTCTAAATCCCAAATCAACCTCAACCACTTGAACAATACAAGGAGAGACAAGAAACTGCACTTCTAATGCATTCAAATAAACAATATTCAATTGCATGAATTAATATTTGGATTAACTGAGTGTGCAGCTGTCCAGAGGAACTCCATCTGAAGTTATTTTCTCTGTGATATCTCTGTATCTAAGTAACTCTGACTACTTTAAAACATAGCAGCTTCTGCGGTACTTTTCTACTGAGCACTTGTCAGTTTCACACGGTTTTATTTCTGATAGCAAGGAGTAGCTAGCCTAGGCTAGCGCTAGCTTAGCATTGCTATGGCTTCTATCTCTCCGTCCCTTGACTCTTTTCCAACTCTTCCTTCTTCCTCTCCTCTCTCCTGCTCTCTGTGTCAGATGTTCAGTTATTCCTCTGCCTCCTTTAGCGATAATGGGATGTGTAATAAGTGTAGTATTTTTGTAGCTTTGGAGGCGAGGGTGTCAGAGTTAGAATCCAGGCTTCAGGCTGTTGAACATCCAGGAGTTAAAGTAGGCCCCCCACCTAGCTGTCCTCCAAAAGTGCCTGAGCAGCCAGGCGATTGGGTAACTGTACGCAGAAAGCGTAGTCGTGGATCTCTGCCCACTGGTCACCACCAACCCGTTCACGTTTCTAACCGGTTTTCCCCACTCAGTGACACACCCACTGAGAAGCCCACTCTGGTGATTGGCAGCTCCATAGTCAGAAACGTGGCATTAGAGACACCAGGGACCATAGTCAAATGTTTGCCGGGGGCCAGAACGGGCGACATCAAATCCTACCTGAAACTACTGGCTAAGGATAAATAAATACAGTAAGATTGTTATTCACGCTGGTGGTAATGACACCCGGTTACGCCGATCGGAGGTCACTAAAATTAGTGTTGCTTCGGTGTGTAAGTTTGCCAAAAAAATGTTGGACTCCGTAATTTTCTCTGACCAGTGATGACATGTTTAGCCGCATGTCGTCATTCAACCGCTGGTTGTCTAGGTGGTGTCCTGAAAACAACGTGGGCTACATTAATAATTGGCAATCCTTTTGGGGAAAGCCTGGTCTGATTCGGAGAGACGGCATCCATCCCACTTTGGATGGTGCAGCTCTTCTTTCTAGGAATCTGGCCACATTTATTAGTCCTCCAAAACCCTGACCACCCAGGGTGCAGACCAGGAAGCAGAGTTGTAGTTTAACACACATCTCTGCAGCTTCTCTACTGTTACCCACTCTTTACTCCATCCAGACAGTGTCTTGCCCACGACCAAAATCTAATAAATTAGCAAAGATTCCCAAAGGAGTAAATCATGATAATCTAATTAAAATCAAAATAACTCCAATTGGGGAAAAAGTTAAAACAATTAAATGCGGTCTGTTTAACATAAGATCGCTTTCCTCTAAAAGTCTGCTAGTTAATGACTTGATTTGTGATAATCACATTGACTTGTGTTGCCTTACAGAAACCTGGCTGCAGGAAGAGGATTATGTGAGCATAAATGAGGCAACTCCTTCAAGCTATTTAAATTTTCACATACCCAGAAGTTCTGGGCGAGGAGGAGGAGTAGCAACAATCTTCCAGCCTGACTTACTGATTACTCCCAAAACAGTTAATACCTACAACTCTTTGAACATTTAACCCTTAATTTCCCTCATCCAAATTTCAAGGCAAGAAAACCTCTTCTTTTTGTAACTTTGTATCGTCCGCCAGGTCCTTACTCTGAATTTCTAGATGAGTTTTCATAGTTCCTTTCTGATTTGGTATTAAATACTGACAGGGTCATCATAGTGGGAGATTTTAACATCCATGCTGACATTGAAGGCGATAGCTTAAGAGCAGCCTTTAATGCTATCTTAGACACTATTGGCTTTGTTCAAAATGTGAATAGTCCCACACATTCTCATCTTCATACTTTGGATCTTGTGCTGACATACGGCATAGAATGTGAAGAAATAACAGTATTTCCTCACAACCCTGTCCTCTCTGACCACTTTCTAATAAACTTCAGGATTACTTTAACAGAGTTCTCCTCCCCCAAAAGAAAGTTCAATTTTAGTAGATCTTTATCAGATAGTGCAGTTATAAATTTTAAAGAATCTGCTTCACTTTCTCTCTCCTCTGTGTCACTGAGCAGTGACGAAGAGTGCAAAACCATAGCTTATTCCCCTTCACAGGTTGATGATTTTGTTGATGGGGTGGCTAGTTCTCTGCGTACTGCCTTAGACAACGCAGCTCCCTTGAAAATGAAAACAGTTAAAAATAGAAAGCTTGCTCCTTGGTTTAATGCAGAGCTGCGTACTTTGAAGCAAAATGCTAGGAAACTGGAGAGAAAATATCGCTCCACAGGCCTGCGGGAGTCCGTCCTAGTCTGGAAAAATGGTTTACTGCTGTATAAGAGGACCCTTTGTAAAGCAAGAGCAGCATACTTCTCCTCATTAATAGAGAAGAATAAGAATAATCCTAGATTTCTTTTTAATACAGTTGCCAAACTCACCCAGAGCCATAGCTCTGTTGAAACGTCCATTCCACCTGCTCTTAGCAGCAATGATTTTATGGGATACTTTATAAATAAGATTGATCTTATTAAAAATAAGATCATAAGCACTCCTCTATCCGCGATTGTACCTGAGGTAGTCATGGAATCTGAACCGGGTTTAGACTGCTTTGATCCAGTTGAACTTTCTGAATTAGCAAAATTATTGTCTTCATCTAAGCCTTCAACTTGTATATTAGATCCAGTTCCAACCAGGTTATTTAAGGAGGTATTCCCTTTGATCTCCTCCTCCATTTTAGATGTGATTAATCTCTGTAACAGGGATATGTACCTAAAGCTTTTAAGGTTGCTGTAATTAAACCTCTGCTTAAGAAACCGTCTCTTGACCCATATGACTTGGTTAATTATAGACCTATATCCAATCTTCCTTTCTTATCCAAAATTCTTGAGAAAGTAGTTGCCAAACAAATTTGCGATCACTTACACCATAATGAACTTTTTGAAGCGTTTCAGTCTGGCTTTAGAGCTCATCATAGCACTGAAACAGCTCTGGTGAAAGTCACTAATGATATTCTCATGGCCTCAGATAATGGACTTGTATCTGTGCTCGTCCTCTTGGATCTTAGTACTGCATTTGATACAGTTGACCATAATATTCTTTTAGAAAGACTTGAATATTTTGTTGGAATTAAAGGAACAGCACTAGATCTGGTTTAAATCTTATCTATTTGATCGAATTCAGTTTGTTCATGTTAATGATAGTTCTTCAACACGCTCAAAGGTTACCTGTGGAGTACCACAGGGATCAGTGCTAGGACCAATTCTCTTTACTTTATACATGCTACCAATCGGTAGAATTATTAGACAGCATGGGATTAATTTTCACTGTTATGCTGATGATACCCAGCTATATCTGTCTATAATCCAGATGAAGCTAACCCATTACATAGATTACAGGCATGTCTTGAAGACAACCTGGATGACTCTTAACTTTCTGCTTCTGAATGCAGACAAAACAGAAGTTATAGTCTTTGGACCAGAGTCTCTGAAAAAGAAGCTGATTAGCCAGTCACTTCATTTGGATGGGATTAAACTGATTTCAGATAATAAAGTAAAAAATCTTGGTGTTAATTTTGATCAGGACCTGTCATTTAAATCCCATATCAAAGAGGTTTCTAGAATTTCCTTCTTTCATCTGAGGAACTTTGCAAAAATTAGAAATCTCCTGTCCAGGGGTGATGCTGAGAAACTAGTCCATGCATTTGTTACTTCAAGGCTGGACTATTGTAATTCCTTACTATCAGAAAGTCCACAAACTGTAGTTAAAAGCCTTCAGCTGATCCAAAATGCTGCAGCCAGAGTTCTGATGAAAATTAAGGGGAGAGATCACATCTCTCCTATCCTGGCTTCTCTTCATTGGCTTCCTGTTAAATCAAGAATTGAATTTAAAATCCTCCTTCTCACATATAAAGCCTTAAATGGCCATGCTCCATCTGATATCAGAGATCTGATTGTTCCGTATGTTCCTAACAGAGCACTTCGCTCTCAATCTGCAGGTTTACTAGTGGTTCCTAGAATTTCTAAAAGTAGAATGGGAGGCAGATCTTTTAGTTATCAGGCTCCTCTCCTGTGGAACCAACTACCAGTTTTAGTCCGTGAGGCAGACACCCTGTTTACTTTTAAGACTAGGCTTAAAACTTTCCTTTTTGATAAAGCTTATAGTTAGGGCGGCTCAGGTTATCCTGAGCTATCTCTATAGTTATGCTGCTATAGGCTTAGACTTCTGGAGGACATAGGGACCCCCATTTCATCATTCTGCTTCATTCTCTCTCTGTTCTCCTATTCTGCAGAATCTGTTAGTTCATTCTCTAACGTTCTGCTCTATCTGCTTTTCCTCAGAGTAGCTTTGCCTCGTCTGTTCCTGTTTGGCTGTGACGTCATCCTGGAAAGAAACATCAGCTGTGCTGCTGCCATCAACACCCTTGTTTGTAGATGTTGGAGATCGGCCTGTTTTCCAGTGTGGTCCTGTTTCTCTGGCCGTGGCTGGGTGGATGTGCTCTCTTCGTCCTCTGGCATGGGAGCTGCCTTGGAGCTCGTCTGCCTGGCTGTGTGTTTCCTGGACGGGGCCGCCTTTTACAGCTGCTTTTTGTATCTCTGCTTCTGTCTCCTTGAACCCCAGTCGGCCTCGGCAGATGGCCGCTCACACTGAGCCTGGTTCTGCTGGAGGTTTCTTCCTGTTAAAAGGGATTTTTTCCTCTCCACTGTCGCTACAAGCATGCTTAGTGTGAGGGATTGTATTTGAGTCAATGAGTCAATGCAATCAACTGGTTTTCCTTAGATAGAAAACTTTGTATCAATTTGACTGTATGATCTGGTTGAACTGTAAAGTGCCTTGAGATGACATGTGTTGTGAATTTGGCGCTATATAAATAAACTGAATTGAATTGAATCTTAAATTGACCAAAGTGTGTTACTAGAGGGAGAAAGTTCAAATCAAAATATACCTTTTAAAATTTGATATTAAATCCACTATTGATTTATAGTCTTTAATTTAATTACAGTATTTATATGACTTAAGTAACTTAATTCATTACACCCAACACTGTATAAAAGTAATTAAAATGTAAACTTACGCATTGACTCGAGCAGCTATTTTCACCCAAGCTAACTCTCTCTCCTTCGCCGCTGCAGCCGTGTTGCTTTTTTTTTTAAATACATGTTCAAATTCTGCATATGCTTGCATAAGCACATCCAGTTCTGCTGGTGAGAAATATGCACACCTTTTTTTGTCTGACGCTGTTGCCATGGTGACTCGTAATATCTGTGCTCCATTGATAATGGCTTTTTATAGTTGTGGTGCACGCGCTTAACTCAGAGTCAGTCAATTTAGAGTTGATTGAACTAACTCATTTCAGCTGTTCTGAAACCCAAAACTCAGAGTTTCCAATCTCAGGATAAGTCAACTCAGAGTTCAAGTTTTAACTCAGAGTTGGTTGAACTTCCTTATTGAAACAGGCCCCAGGTGAAAATATAATATTTGTGTCATTCTCAATACTGTTGGCCAAGACTGTAAAGCTCAGCCCTCTCAAGAATGCTCCAGCCAGTCCTCCATCCCTGCTCCCATCTACACCCTGGTTCTGTTCCTGTCCTGCCTCTGTTTTCATTTTCCACAACTCATCCATTGTTCAGTAAACTCATTAACAGCTCTGTGTGTGTGTATGTGTGTCTGTGCTTGGGTTCAAACAAGACAAATCCTGACACCTATCAGAATATTTTATTACTTTTAACCCCACTAAGAATATTTAAATGCATTCCACCATTTTTTATAATAGTTCTAGTTGAGTTTTCAGCAAAAATTGTGAAAATTTGTTCATTAATGATATATAGAGAGAGATCTATACATAGATAAAATGGCTTCTCATTTGCACCTTTATCTCAATTTCGTTATAATGAGAAATCTTGTTCTTACCAGATAATTACCGCGTTTTAACCAGATGCTGCTTATAAATGTATTTATCAGGTAACAGTTGGATTAGCGTACAATTCTGCATGAAAGACATGTGAAATTTCAAAGACAATCATTTTAGATTTACAGATTTTAAGTTCTGTCTTCAGCCTCTGAACAGTAACAAAACACCCCAGGATGAGACAGTTCTTCTCGAAGGAGGACTATAACATTTTCAGATGATGCAGATAAAATAGAGGTTAGCCTAGATAAACACTACTGTAACTAACAAAAGATCTGATTTATCTATTGTTGGACTTTTGAAATAGTGGAATTTGGTGAAATCTTTATGAAGTCATGTCTTTTTAGTAAGACGGTCTTAAATACGTTTTGTTATAAATTAAGATGCCAAGGTTTGTCTGGTGCTGGTCTTAGGCAAATTTCTATATTAATGCCAATAATGGCTGCACAAGGGGTGAGGTATATTATTTTAAGTTAACCAAGTGTAAAAGTAAAGTAATTTAGAAAAGTTGACACAAAATGTTCTTAAAATTAAGTGAAATGTTATGAAAGGATAAGCACAGTAACATCAACAACATTTTATTTCAGATAACATGATTATTGCTTGAACAGTAGACAAAGATGCAATCTTTGAAAGGCAGGTGGCTCCTAAAAAAAGGCTCAGGTAGGATTTCTTCCATACACCACCTTTATATAACGAATAATCCTAAATATTCGATAACTAATGTTGTAAATGTGGAATTTTAGTTAATTGGGTAAAAATACAGCTGTATCTAATGTATTCAAAACCAAAAATATGTTGTTTCAAAACTACTCCACTCCCCCAAGGGTCAGAAGGCTACACAGCAAAGGTGTTAATGCTTGCATCAAACAATGGAAAAAATGTGATCTACATTGTTCTATTGCAAGAAAAAACCAGTATGGAACCACTACCGTTTGATGCCTGGGAATTTGAAAAAATGCCCAAGGACAACTGCATGACCTGTGGTGAACTGATTCCATTGCCTCTTGTTCAGTTTCACATCCAAAGATGCACAGATCAGGTAAGTATTTTATGCAATACTTGTTACATACATTTTTTAAGTAGTGGTTAATATGGAAAAAATTTTAAGAGGTGTTATCATTTTGTATTGTCTTTACTCCTGTTTCAGAACAATCAGGTGTACGACACAGTGGAGGTTCAAGATGATTGTGGCGTGGTAAGCTGCACTGAATCGAAATTTAAAAACATGATTGATTCATTTCTGAAATGCTGATAACACAGGTCTTATTTCATTTTTTTAATTATTACTGTTATATATTTTTAATTATTACTCTGTTATATATTTTTTGACTCATGAATATTTGATCTTTAGGATCCGTGTCCAATCTGTGGAGAGGACTTTCCTGCAGAGGCTCTGGTTTACCATGCAAGTTCCTGTGGGGAAAGGTGTGTTATGTTGTAAAAACTGACAGCATACTAAATTAAATACACAGATCTATAGATAACACATATAGATGACTAATTTTAATGAATTGTAATGAATTTGGTTAATGCTTTTTGATTGTAGTATTTGGTATATTTAAGGTATATGCTGGATAAATTAGCCTGGCTCTGCCTTCCGCTACCTAACCCTAACCTGTTTCTGTAAAATTGGTTGAATATGTTCTTTTTTTTAACAGTGTGGGTGTGGTTAATCATTATAATTAAATATTTTACCTCAGCTTTTGCTTCTATATTCTGAATTAAAGTAGATTCTCTTTAAGTGCTAAAATTTTAAAAAAGTTTCATGTTCAGCTTTAAGCCGCTTTTAAAGCCTCAGGGATTCTGTCAGCATTTTTAAAAAACAATCCTCCATTATCTGTTATCTGGGTGATAACAAGGTTTGTATGGAGGACATTTAGTGGACTTATCTTGCGGATATTCTTAATATATGATGCTAATAGTTCTGTTCCAATTATGAAAAGTAGAGAGGTAAACAGGTCACACAATATAGAAATAAAGAACACTGAATTTTAATAAAACTGCAGGGACATGATGAAATGAAAAGCAATAAAGGGAAAGACGGTGTTACATCAGAATATTGAATAATTCCCTTAAATTTTTTTGAAAAAATTTCCTCTATCACATATAGGAATTAGTCTTTGATTAAGACATATCTCAAAATCAAATATAAATAACACATATTGTCAGGTTGAGGTGGAGGCTTTGAGGACCCAATTGCAGCGATGAGTAGGCAGCAGAGATGGGCAATGTGGAGTCAACAAGTCATCTCCATGTCATGTATTTAATCTACCCAGCCAATTAACCAGGTGAGTCCAATCTGCACAGGTTAATTCATTGAAGATTGGACTCACCTGCTTCAGTGGCTGGGTAGAACAAATACATGACATGGAGATGACTTGTTGACTCCACATTGCCCATGTCTGGCAGGCAGAGGTGAGTATTGCTGCTTTAAGGACAACAGGCAACTGAGGAACAAATCTAGAAAAATACTTAATACTGAAAACCAAAAAAAAAAAAAAAAATACAATAAACATCAGGAAACATGAAGTGAGCAAAAAAACAGCAGTGAGTGAAGGCTCCGCTGCTCTATAAAGCCCAGCACTCTGATGAGACTGATGAGGTCCAGCTGTGTAGACCACCCAGAGGCTCCACCAAGATCCTCTCTGGAAGAGATGCTTCACTTTCACACACCCACACAAGAACCCTGACACTTATGTCTTCATAGCAATGTGAAATATTGCCTGCATGTCTTCATGATCACTGCTTTAAATAAAATAATAAACTTTTTTTTAAAACAATTATATCAAGAAAAATATTGAAAAAAAATTAAACAGTGAACTTTACAAAACAACTATATATGATGAGTTTGCCAAAAATGAATGTACAGTGGGTGATGGTTGGAAATGGACACTTCACTCACGCTCCACGTGTTTCACAAATTGTGTGAAAAACATGTGACTACTATAGCCACTAGGTGGCAGTCTGAGTCCATTTTGGTGTCCCATGAGTCAGGATTAGATAGGTTAATGAGCAGACTGGGAGGGGTATCAGGTGTTGCGAGCTGAGCAGATTATTCTTCCCCAGGTTTAGCGTGAGGGTAGGGTGAATGGTCTGCAATTCAAAAGGTTAAGGGTTTGGTCCCAGCTGTGGTCAAGTTATTATTGTTGCCTTAAATGTTTTTCTTTTTTTTTATCACTTGATGTCCTATGATATCAGAAATTGTACAATAACTTATTTAACTTATTTATATATATTACGGATACTAGCCTATTATGCTGTTTGACTTTATGGCGTCTTTCTTTTATTTAGATCAGCTGATGTGCGCTCCACCTTTCCAAGGAATTACATTAGACCATAGGGATTATCATTCTACAGCCTCAATATCTTACTCTGATAATAATAGGTGTATTGTTATACTATTTTTATTATTTTTATTATCATCTAGCTGGTAAAATTTTCAGTTTGATCTGGAAAAGGACGCTATGATGCCTTACAACAAGAATGAAAGGTCCAACCCCCCAGGCTTTTTGGGCACATTATGCAAGAATGCTGCTTGCTGCCGCGATGAATAGTGGCGTTTCTAAGCTTTTGTCAGGGATGGCTGTGACCCACCCAAAAGTCAGTGAGCTAATCCGGAGTATTCCCATTTTAAATACAGTGAACCCTCGTTTATCGCGGAGGTTACGTTCCAAAAAGAACCCGCGATAGGTGAAATACGTGAAGTAGAAACCTTTTTTTTTTTTTTAGAGTTATCATACAATGAAATGCTCCATACAACATTGAAATCAGGGAATAAAAACTTTATACAGGCCCAAGCATTTGTTTAACAAATAAAAGTTCGGTATAAACCTTAACTACTGTACTGTACTGTAAAATAATATAGTTATAAATACTTTTAATCATCAATACGAAATGAAGGGTTAATATTGCAGGGATCAGCACCGCCGTGACGGATTGGATTTTTCTTCCAAAGCCTGCGGTGCAGCTGTGTGTTTTGGAGAGAAGAACATAGTTATGTGATCAACGCGCAAGTCAGTGAGCTAATCCGGTTTATTCCCATTTTAAATCATGTACTATTTAACCACGTATGACCAGAACGTAATCTGGATATAATGGGTTCCTCTTTTGTATGTCATCCTGTTCTAAACATCACCAATTAATTAAGCAAACCACTTAATGCAGGAATGTCGCTACTACTGTAAATAGCGGTGCTTGAACTCTATTGTCAGAGAACAAGAGAGTAAATGTCTACACATCGTTTTTTCCAAGACAACGATGAGGTCATAGCCTTGAATGGAGCAGCGACTGGCATGTAATATTCCCAGGGCCAAGAGATACATGTCATTTGCTATCAGTAATATATTGATTTGAAATGCAAATGAAAAACATTTTCTATGAGACATTTTCCTGACTTTATGTTTCACTATTATATTATGGGCTACTATATAAATCTTTTTAAGCAAACCTGTAAAAATGTAATGATGTCAGAATATTGGACCCAGAATTCGAGGCGAGACAGGCAGTGGGAAACACCAACAGGTGCGCGGGGCTGCTCGTCTGCTGCGGTGCAGATCTCTGCAGGGATAGGAGAATACAGGTCAGAGACTGGATGTGGAGCTGAATGCGACTTGGTGCAAAGTCACTGACTTGATTCAAAGTTCAGTTCATTCGCGGAGAACTCAGCAGAATCCAGAAGGGAGATTTGACCGCAGTTGCGGTGGCCACGCCCCCAGAGTTCCAAGAGAGCGAGCAGCAGAAGTCAGTGATGGAGTACATCACTGACCGGTCTCCCTGTCTGAGAGTCAGAAGTCCCCTTGAGGCTTCCCTACTCGGAAGAACTGGGCAAAAAACTGATTACTTCCAAAGAAAAATTATTATAAGAGCTGCAGAGTTCAGGATTATTCAACCACTCTGACGTTCCCCATAATTTGGCCTTTCCCGCTAACAGAGAGATTACATAGGCCACCTTGGCTCAATCAGAAGGAAACGCAGAGGGCTGTAATTCAAAATGAATTTCGCACTGAGTCAGGAAGGCTCTGCATTGATCAGGATCCCCTTTAAACGCTTCAGGAGGGGACAGACGCGGTTCAAGAGAAGCTGGACTATCAGTAGCAGATGTGGGCGTGGCAGCTGTCACGGGCGGGGCAGCTGGAGCAGCCTGATTAATAATCAAGGATCTCCTGCATGCCTGATTCTAGCCGGGAAATGCTTTGATCCACATAATTTCGCCACTGCCCGTCTGCCGATGGGTCCATGTTTTGGCCAGGTTATTCTGTAATGATCTCAGAATATTGGACCCAGAATTCAAGGCGAGACAGGCAGTGGGAAAGTTCAAAGTGTTTATTAATCAAAACAGGTGCGCGGGGCTGCTCGTCTGCTGCGGGGCGGATCTCTGCAGGGATAGAATACAGGTCAGAGACTGGATGTGGAGCTGAATGCGACTTGGAGCAAAGTCACTGACTTGATTCAAAGTTCAGTTCATTCGCGGAGAACTCAGCAGAATCCAGAAGGGAGATTTGACCGCAGTTGCGGCGGCCACGCCCCCAGAGTTCCAAGAGAGCGAGCAGCAGAAGTCAGTGATGGAGTAGCCTACATCACTGACCGGTCTCCCTGTCTGAGAGTCAGAAGTCCCCTTGAGGCTTCCCTACTCGGAAGAACTGGGCAAAAATCTCTGATTACTTCCAAAGAAAAATTATTATAAGAGCTGCAGAGTTCAGGATTATTCAACCACTCTGACGTTCCCCATAATTTGGCCTTTCCCGCTAACAGAGAGATTACATAGGCCACCTTGGCTCGATCAGAAGGAAACGCAGAGGGCTGTAATTCAAAATAAATTTCGCACTGAGTCAGGAAGGCTCTGCATTGATCAGGATCCCCTTTAAACGCTTCAGGAGGGGACAGACGCGGTTCAAGAGAAGCTGGACTATCAGTAGCAGACGTGGGCGTGGCAGCTGTCACGGGCGGGGCAGCTGGAGCAGCCTGATTAATAATCAAGGATCTCCTGCATGCCTGATTCTAGCCGGGAAATGCTTTGATCCACATAATTTCGCCACTGCCCGTCTGCCGATGGGTCCATGTTTTGGCCAGGTTATTCTGTAATGATCTCAGAATATTGGACCGAGAATTCAAGGCGAGACAGGCAGTGGGAAAGTTCAAAGCGTTTATTAATCAAAACAGGTGCGCGGGGCTGCTCGTCTGCTGCGGGGCGGATCTCTGCAGGGATAGGAGAATACAGGTCAGAGACTGGATGTGGAGCTGAATGCGACTTGGAGCAAAGTCACTGACTTGATTCAAAGTTCAGTTCATTCGCGGAGAACTCAGCAGAATCCAGAAGGGAGATTTGACCGCAGTTGCGGCGGTCACGCCCCCAGAGTTTCTAGAGAGCGAGCAGCAGACGCCGCTGATCCACAGGACAGAAAACTGGTCATAATCAGGGAAGCAGACAGACTAAAGAAAGCTAGGAAACGTCTCACCAAAACACACAAATAACCTGGCGCTGATGGGAGGCAAACACACAACTTAGAACCGCAGAACCAATTAGACAGGGAGCAAGGAGCAAAGGAAAAAACCAAACCATCAGCGCCAAGATCCTGACAAAAAACCCCATTTCCATTTCTTTCGTTTTTAAAATTAAATAAAAAAATTAAAGGGCAAAAATCCAAACGTGTCTGTTAGTTTAAAGTCCATCTTATTTATTTGAATATTTAACGAAAACATTGCAGATGCCACACGCACACAAAATGACAGAAAGAAAGATCTGAGCGTTTTAGTTTCTATATATATATATAATACCTTTCAAAACTGTGAGTGTTTTCAAAAACTAGTGATTTTTTGAAAGAAAATAAAAGAATAAAAACAGTTAAGCATTTTAAAAGCATCTTTACAAAAAAGGAACATAACAGCATTTTTTAAATAAATGATTTATTATGAGAACATATCATTTCACCATTTATTGGGGGGTAATTAATTGAATGCTTATTTATTTATTGAACATGTATATATTTATGTATTTATTTAGATTAGATTAGATTAGATGAGCTTTATTGATCTCACAGCGGAGAAATTCACTCGTCACATATTGGCATAGAAGTTACTGAAGGTGCAAACATGGAGGAAAAAGGTGCATTAAGAATAGGCAATATATATACCGTATATCCAGGTATATACAGTATATCAAGATAAATATGATTAAGGTGCATGTGTACATGTATCACACACAATGAAAAACAAAACAAAAATAGGAAATAAAAAAAATAAGAAATAAAGATATGTACAATCCGGATGGCTTATATACAGGTGGAGAAATATTGCACATTCAACATATTGCACAGCATATTGTTCACAGTCAATAAATACAAAACTATAATGTAGCTGCACAGTGGTTTTTACAGGAGTTATTGTTGATATAGTGCATTATTATAGAGTCTGGTGGCAGCAGGAACGAATGACCTGCGGTAGCGCTCCTTCTTACAGACAGGGTGTCTACTGTAAGTCTCTGACTAAAGGAGCTGCTCAGCTCCTCTTTTTATACATGGGAGGCTCATGCGTGAATGTCCAACGAATAACTCCAATTGTTGTTTCAAAAATAGAAAACCTGGTTTCATTACTTAGTTTTGCCCTGGATGTTGTAGCGTTTGTGGACGCTACGTCGCTACTTGATAAAAACAATAATGTCACTACTGGAAAGGTACTTGATAAATAATGCAGCTGCGCTACTGCCCATCACTGGAAACTATGTAATGATAATGATAATAATAAATAATAACAACACACAAAAACAGTATAACAATACGCCTGTTATTATCAGAGTAAGATTTTGAGGCTGTAGAATGATAATCCCTATGGTCTAATGTAATAAAAAAGCGATAAAAAATAAAAATAAAAAAAACATTTAAGGCAACTCGGCCACAGTTGGGATCGAACCCACAATCTGTTGAACCACAGACCACTGAGCCTAACCTCTATGCTATCAGCTCGCAACACGTCACACCCCTCCCAGTCTGCTTCTTGTCCAGACTGGGAGGGGTGTCACGTATTGCACAGCAAGAAAGTAACACACAAAAACAGTATAACAATACGCCTGTTATTATCAGAGTAAGATGTTGAGGCAGTAGAATGATAATCCCTATGGTCTAATGTAATAAAAAACGGTGTGGTAGCGACAGGTGGCTGCTTTTTTTTTATTACAGACCAAGCACAGAAACTCCCGATGGATTTTAATGAACACAGTTAAACATTAGCTTGACTTTTGATCCTCAAAGCTGTCAACACTTATATTTATATTTTATATTTATTAATTTATATTTTACAAAACTAAAGAAAATATATTTTCTTACATACCCTTTTGAATAACTTTGGCTTATCTTAATGAGGAATCAACTTTGGATATGATTTTAATTTCAAAATCACCAGCCGCAGCACTGTCTCTGTCGCCTTTCTCTGGTTGCGCCTCAGTCCGTATCCCCGGCTCCAACTTTATTAATTTTATTTTTCATTAAATAATAGAGATGCAAATAAATAGAAATAAACCGATCTCAGATAAGATCGGAGGTGTATCTATAACTACGCAACCATTTTCATAAAATAAGATTATGCAGTCCCTATGTTAAATTAATTCATTAACTTTATTTTAATCAAAAACAAAATAAAATAGCACAATATCACACCAAGATCCCCAATAAACCTGCTTTTCAGTTGACTGCAGGCCCACAAATGTCACCCTCAGCACGGCAGAGGTCCCAAGCGCCACCTGGTGGTGTTCCGGGTACATTGCAGTTCTTTTTGAAATAAAAAAACTGGCCTCAGGAAATACATCATGATTCACACAGGAATCACGCAGGAAACCGTCCATTTCTAACCAGTGCCCACTGTATACACCAAATACCACTAGTTCCTGAACTTAATGCAGCTCCTCTGTCTCCTGTGCTTCATTACTGGACAAACTAATTAATCCAGGAGTATCTCTACTGGTGATGGGCAGATGAGGCCCCATTGGGTCTATGGCACATTTCCCAAACTGTGTCGACACTGTGTTGAAACTGTGTTGCTGTATCACTCAATGGCGACATCTGCTGGATTTAAAAAGTAATTGCAGGCAACTTCAATAAAGACTGGAAACAGACTGAACAAGGTTCACACATTTTTATTTAGAAACATCAGCTGCGTTAACATCTTTGGGCCAAGGCGATTGCACCGCTAACAAACCATTTCTCCTGCTTTTGAGAACACCCGTTCAGAGGCACTGATCATGATGGCGTACATAAAAATGTCATTGCAAGTTTATACAAGCTAGGATAATTTAGTCTTTTCGATTTTCAGTATTGTAGTGGATCCTGTGATCTTGGTGCGTTCTCCTTGGAGATGTATGTTTGTACCTCGATAATAGCATCGGTGGTGACATTTGAATTGGCCTTGCTCTCCTTGACTTCCATGTCCAGCTGGTGCCACAGGTTGTCCTCTGAGGAAACAATAGAATGCATCTGTGTTACTAATTCATTGTATTCACATGGAGTGATTTGCATGAACATTAAAATACAAATGAACACAATTAAGAATCATATATACCTGGCTTTGAAGCAGATGGTTGAGTTGAAGGTCCAGCTTGGGCATCTTCCATTTGTGTCGGTATAGCGTTTCTCATAACTGCCGCACATTCTGATTTTAGACTTTTCACTGCATCGTTGGCTTTTGACGCACTTAAGAATGCCGTGGTCTTGAACCGAGGGTCCAGCAGTGTTGGTATTGTCATTACACTCAATGACTCCAGGTTGCACAGAGTTTCTAGCAGTCTTCTTTTCAGGTTTTCCACAAGATTAATTGCGGTTACCTTGGTTACATTTAATGCATTGCATTGCAGTGAGTGGTGCAACATTTTGAGCATTGGGATCACCTTTGTTCCAGAAACTTTATTCCTCAGACAGCTCCACTGTCGCTTGATTAAATGGAGCAAGCACACGGAGTGTCGCCTCTATGATTTTATAATAATTTGTAGTGAGCTGAGGTATATCACTTTTTAAAGAGACTAGAGATACCAACACAGACTCCTTCTGTTCCGCCATGCGTTCCAGCATTAAATATGTGCTGTTCCATCTAGTTGACACCTCATTCATTCATTTCTTCACTGGTCCTCCCATCTGTAGCTGGACTTGTGCCAGCTTCTCTTTGGCTGTAGTATTGGTTCTTGTTGGGATTTGTAGATTTACCACCTTTCTCCAGCAGAGTGTGCTGTGGGTCTCCTGGGCTGGAGCCTCCAGCACACTTGAAGCTCATCAGCCCATCAGGAGACCTTCCTACATAAGCAACAGCCAGACCGTCCTTCAACGCCGCAGTGTTGACCAAGTTTGGTTAGCGAACCTGAGCCTCTGTTATTCTGAAAGAATCTTAGTTGTCTCAAGAGAGAAACCTTATTTCAATCTGCCTCTGTCTTCTTGCTCACAGGAAACCCGTCTAAAGTCTAAAGCTCTGGATGAGCTTTGCCTGTAAACCTGCCTGCCTGCCCAAGGAAGCCAAACCTGAAGATTTCAATCTGGACTCCTCCTACAGCTCTCAAGGAAGAGCTGGAAACTCAAACCAAGGTCTGCCACTCACAAGTCAAAAGCTAGACGCTGCTGCTGCTGAGCACTCTGCTGAACCAACAGTCTCTGGACCCAACCGGTTCCCTCCCTCACAAAGAATCTGTCTGGACCTCTTCAAGGTATATTCTGAATTAATTAACTCGTCAAACCATCTGACTGCCTGGCTAGTCAAACTATCCGTCTCTGCAGACATCAGTGATTCCAGCCCCGGACCTGTGCCTGAACCAGTTCATGTTCTCTCTGTGAAAACCTTTCAATAAACTCTGTTAAACTTTTACTCTGCTTCCAGTGGTGTTCTGCATGTGGGTTAAGTCTCTTAAGCCAATCATGACAGTTCTAAAGTATGTTACAATATGCCTTGTTTTATTTCGGATATCAGTGAGTGTCTCAATCTGGTCAAATAATTTTCGAACTGTTAAATTCAAAGAATGCGCTATGCAAATCGCGTGCCTGATTTGGAGCTTTTTGACACATGCAACCATGTTTGCTCCTGTATCTGTGACAAGACATGTCACTTTCTCTGCTAAACTCCTGCATTAAGTTTTTCTTTACTTGGGCCATATTTTCAGCAGTGTGCTGCTGAGGGAAGTGTTCCACTCCCAACATTGATGTACAGTGTATGGTTCTCATTGTTTACATAGTGACAGGTCACAGCCAGGTAAGCCTCCACGTTCATGGATGTCCACATGTCAGCTGTTAGGCTGACTGCAGCTGCACTCTTCAGTTCTTTTTTAATTTGCTCCGTTTTCTCCTCATACCTAATCATGGTCTTGATAGCCTAAAATTAATAACAAGTGGAGTAGATTAATGAATTATATCACATAACATGCATATACTTTGTTAACATTTATAACAGTTTGTTTCATGTACCTTTCTGCATGGCAGAGCATATGAGGGCTCAAGGAGTCGGACCAGCTCTGGGAACCCCTTGTCTTCCAGAAGGCTAAGCGGCTGACAGTCTGTAATGATCATATTCATTATAGCCTCATCAATCGCCTGCTTTCTGGAAACACCAGGGCTGATCACAGGAGTATTAACTCGTTCTTCCTTCTCATGCCGGCCACGGTAATGCCTCAGCATTGTGGAAGTGCTCCGGTTACAGTAAGACAACACCTGGGAGCAAATCCTACATTTCAGCTACAATAGAAATAAATGTTAATCCATGTAAACTAATTAAAATATTCTTCAGAAAGAAATTAGAATAACCCGACAGAAGAATGATCAATGGTGGAAACCAGAACGGATTAATAATTTACCTTATTCTCAGTGATAAGATCAAAATGATCCCACACGGGAGAAAACTTCCTCTTCCTTGGTTGATCCATAGATTTTGATGACAAGCCAAAAACCAATGCAAAGTGTTAAAGAAAAATGATTATTTTTAGTTTTTAATACAGTTAATCTTATGGCATGTGTAAAAGGTATGTTGAGCACTCTCATTTTGAACATATTTCTTAATTTTGAACAAGTTTGTGAAGATAACCTTTCCTTGAACCAAAGGACTGAATTTAAGTTTGTTCCTGAGAATTTATGGCAGGAAAGAGGCCCCCGCATTCCAACAGCTATTCTGTGAGGTCTTATCTCATGTTTATCTTAGCCAGAACAAGTTAGAATTCCTGGACGCCAGGCCGTAAATTAGGGGAAGCTCTAAGTTTTTCTGAGTGTCAGAGATAGCTCCTGGTTGGAGGAGCAAAAGCCAGCCTTATTTGAATAAATTAAATACAAGAGGATAAAACTTTCTACACAGAAGTAACAAATCAGATTTGCTCTTGCAACTCTCCAAAGATGTCTTTGTATGTCTTTGCTTTCTTTCCTTCTCTCCATTTATGTCAGGTAATTGAATGTATGTCTCCGTTGTTCTGCAGTTTCTGGTGTAAGTCTGTGCATTGTCTTATTTCTAAGTTTGTGCATTGTCTTATACGGGATTAAACTCTGTAATTCTGTGACGTCAACACGCATTGCTGGTTTTCCTTGTGGCCACACGCAGCTCGCCGAGAGGATCTGGGAAAGGAAGAGAGAAAGCCAACCTTTTTCCAAAGTTAACTATTTTAGAATATTTTCTTCCTTAACAATTGGGGGCTCGTTCCGGTTCTGGAATCTCGGTGGGCGGCTGTTTGGCACTGATTGATCCGTTTCGGCCCGACGCTTCGGTGTGGTAAGACAGTATTTGATTATTTTTTATTTTTTAGTTGTCTGAAGCGCCGTGTGGTTGGACCGTGGCTGATTGCTCTTGCTGTGTGCGGCCTCACAGAATTTAGAAGCTGCAGAGGTAGATAGAATCCCTCCTAAAAGAGTCGGTTGTTTAAGGATTTGAATAAATACACATTACAGGGAACTTTGGCTAGTTCAAACAGAGCCTTTACGTTAACTCTGATTTTAAGCTGGGTTTTTTATTATCTTCTTTACCCTGAGGATTCATGCCTTTGCCTCAATAAAAGAATTTCGGGTGTCTGTGTATTAATTAGCAGGGGCTTGTATCAGCCCGGAGATTATGGCTCATCTCCAGTGGACTTATAATTAATTATTTTGGTTAATTGGACCGAGTTGTATCACTAATGGAAAAAGGACTAATAGGTCGGATCACCTTTCTCTGGCATTCTGAATCGAGTTGCTAGTAGTATAAAGGACTGAGAATAATTAATTTAGCAGGATGAATCACCTTAAAGGACTGATAGCAGGTTGAATCACCTTAACAGACTGAGAAGTCGAAATGAGAATAAAAGGGATTTGTAAAAGTGAAGTTGGAAAATTAAAAGATGCGTCATACATTCTTTTAGCCGGCACCTGACATTTTCTTTTCTTTTCTGTCTTTTCTTGACTGAACTACGACGTTGTCTGTCTTTCTGTGTTTTGTACGTTTCTTTGTGTTTGTGTGCGTGCTTGGCTGCGGGTTGATCTATGGCTGTGTGTCTGTCTTCCCCCGTTATATGTTCCACCACGCGCTGCTGTCTATTTGTCTGTCTGTGTCTGAATTGTGCTGAGATTGTTCGGAAGTGATTTGTGTTTCAAGATTGTGTTATGAAATATTTTCAAATGTTTTTGCTGGATGTTGTATTACTAACTTTCTGTTAAAATGTTTTTCTGTGGGACAGAGGTTTCTCCATTTTGGTTAAAAGTTTTGTTTCACAGCAGGGGGACTGATTGACCCCCCATTTGCATTTTGGGAGTGCTTCAGTTCTGTTAGCACTGATATTTCCAGCTCACTCTTTCAGGATTCTTGGATTTTGATGTGAATTTCTTTTAGAACTGTGTTTTGTGTTGAAATGAAAAGTACAAAATAACAGATTTACAGATGTGTTTACTTTCTCAGCGGGAGAAATGTGTGGCATCAGTTCCAGGCTGGAGCACTGGAATCATCCAATTTTTTTATAATATTGTGACATTGACAATCACTTCAATTTCTAGGTTTCCTGACACAGGAGGGAACACCCTCACTGAGTGGAACAAGAGAACAAAAGCGAGAACATATTGATGTTTTTCTGCTTGACAGTGTTTTCTACACTGTTAATGTAGGACATGTTGAAACACTAATGAATGACTTTGTTTCTTGTAGGACGATCTTCGTGTGCAGCCCATTTTGCATATTACATGACCACATGAACGGTTTTTGGGTTTTCCTACAGGGGGTCTAGGTAGCCATTTAATAACAGTGGGCTATCATGAAATACGGTTGTGTGTATAATATGGAGTTTTTAAAACAGGTTCACTCAAAACTGAACAATATTAGAACTATTGCATAATTATTTTTTTTTTCAACCATGGTGTTATAATAATTGTGTTTAAGACTTTCACAGGACGAATTTTGGTTTGAAATCTGGGGTAACATCCTGCATCTTTCTTACAATGGGGTGTTGATGAGTGTGAATGAGAGTGAATGTGTAGGCAGATGGCCTTTGATGGGTTTTAGGAAGCTATGTGAATATGACGTCACTTTAGTGAGTAGCTGTGTGATATTTTTCTTATTTTAAACTATTTAGGGACCGTAAAGGTTTTGTTTCATAAATATACTTTTATTACTGCTTTACGGACAATTTTAAGGTAAAGACGATTACATATTTTGGTGTCACAATCTGGTTGAAGCTGAATCATCTGCTTGTGCAGTGGAATTAATATGAAACGAGAATTCAGCCTTGGCTTAAAGCCGATAGATGTCGTTATTAGGACACTGTGTTATCCACTTTGACTAACAACACTAACAAACTAACCTAAATTCTAACTAAATTAACTTGGTTTATGTTTCATATGGGTAACTGATTGGACATGTTGAAATTTTAGCATAATGGGGGAAAGTTCTTCTATTTTTGTTTTACCACCTCTAAATTGTTTTTCTTTTGGAAATAAGAAAAACACAGGGGGATGTTATAAAGATAAGATATTACAGATGGAACTTTGAAATTTACATCATCTAAGTCTAGTTTGAATACTAGATGGAAGATTGGAGAAATCGTGGAACATCTTATAATATTTTGGTTTTTCAGCTAATTATTATATAACAGTGACAGATTCCAAATTGTTTTCAAAATGATAATTTTATTATATCAACAGGGGGAGAAGGAGAAGTAGACCCTATTTCCTGGTAAATTTTTGGATATGGTTAATTGTAAATTAGTTAATCAATAATTTTGATTTTTTTTTCATTCAACAATAGTGAATTATGGATTTTTTTAATGTAGAGTCATATGGCCTTCCTGCTTGACTAAAATATGGTGTATGTGATATAGAAGCTTCTACTAAATTAGATTTGATCATCTAAAATTGAACGGTTTCAAATAACATCTATGCCATGTTTATTTACATTTAAAATTGTTACTAGATTTCTGCATCACTGCTGACTTGATTATATACAGTTGGGTGTAAATTGTTAATTTTGAGGAAAATTTTGGTTAAAACTGCTATGAAATTCAAATAAAATGTAAATAATTTCTGAAATTTTAAAATAGGACTTTGTCTTGAAGCGTTGGACAATGATAAGGATGTTTGGTAGTTAGAACAATATGAAATTCATAATTATTTGACAAAGTGCAATTCAATCACAACTTTTATTAGTGTCAGTACTAGGACATTCTAGAGTTTGTTCTAATTCTTTAATGAGTTTGTGAGGTTGTGATTTTAAATTTGTAGTTGATATTTGGCACAAGAAGAGTGAATGTGATCGAGGTATTGACGTTTACTGATTTTGAACAGTAAGTGTTAGTATTTTCTTAATTCTGGCACATCTGATCGTGGACTATTTTAACACATTTCTATGTTTATTCTTTTTGCAGTTCAGGATTTGGGGCGGTTGGCCGTTTGTGCTATAACAACAACAAATCTAGAGCCACACGGGAGGATGCATCACAAGATAAATTTTATTTATAATAGTGAAAGTAACAAAATGTGGCAAATGTAAGTTTTGATTTTTTAATTACTTTGTATTATTTTTTCTCTGGCAGTTCTCCTTCCTTCTGACTTGATGGCAATCTTGGGGAAAGGGTCTTTTAAGCTCAGAGATCATGGGACGATGTATTTGAAGGGATCTTCTTGATTACCACATCAGGCCGCTGTTGTTGCTTAACAAAGATGCTGAACTGTGCCCATCTTCTGCTGGACTGCTGTATGAAAGCCAAAAGCTGTTGAACGATTACGAAGGTCAGCGAATACGAACTGTTCTCCTGCTGTCACGTGAGGGCAAAGTGCTGCTCACAGGACCTGTCAGCAGATGTCTCCTTTGAGTGTTGCTTTTCATACCTGGCTGAAAACAAAAGGGACTCAGGCGTTATCTGTGGGAGTCTTCTACGGCTGGGAATCAGCAGTGAGTCGGGACCACAAAGATTTTGTACAAACCCGGACGAGGGTTTCAGTAGATGACTGATCTGCTGGTTTCTACGTCCTGCTCTGTCGACCACGAAAGGCTGACCAAAGTTCATCAAAGCGGGACTGTATCCAGATGCTTCTGCACTGCGGGAATGACTGCTACTCTAGACACCTTCTGATTCAGCAGATAAAGAATGGGGCATGGCAAGTCGCTCAGCGGTGGTCCTGTTGTGTGTTCTCATGTTTGATCCTGGATTCTCACCTCTGATCATGTGACCTGGGCGCCAAAGCCCACTCCTGGGGTTCCCTTCAGTCTGCAGTTATAGCACTGATGCGCCCTGTTGTCTTCACGTCCTGAAGCCCTGCAGTGTAATGCTAAGTGTTGAGGACACCCCATCTCCTGGGGTCAGAGGTTTTACAATGCAGTTTGAGGGTTGGTGTGCACCAACTGTTACGACACTGCATTCCTCGGAAATGCATTAACTTCCTCCATGATTCACTCTGTTTGTCTCACAAACTGACTATTGCAATTACATATTTTTTTCTTAACCATAGCTGAATTGCATTGTGTGTTACGCTTCATCTACTAAGGAAGATGATCTAAATTTTATTTACATAGTACAGTGGCTACCATTCAGTGAAACTAAATTTAAATTTAAATGTAATTTAAAATTAAGGTGTTAAAGTGGATTGATGGGTGTCTATAGAGCTTATTGACCTAATGACACCAAGTTCTGTGTTGATTTCATAAATTTAATCAAACATTAAATTCTTTGATTGAGGTGTGCAGATTGTAACAGCATCTGGGACACCATGTTTGAATTGCATCCAACTGTGTTACATGAGGCTAAAGTTAGTGGTGATAGCGGATTTCATTTAAATGAGTTGTATAGGATTTTTATTGTATTCTATGACAGAACAGTTGTTCTGTTATAGAAACAGGGGGACATGAATGGAATTGATCTAATAAGCAAATTTTTAGTTTGGATCTCTCTTTACTTTTTGGAAAAGAGGTTATTGAAGTTAAATCAAAATACATTAAATGTTTTACGGTGTATTAGAAGCATTAAATATGAGCTAACTATTTGGATATGAAAGAAGTAAAATTTATAAATTGAATATACTAAACTAAATATTACCTATCAAAAAATTTACATAAAACAGTGTTTCTTAAACTAAGGAAGGTGATTGTTGGATTGTTGCATCTCTATTCATATGATTTAAAATAAGTTGTTTAACTAAGACATCCAGGAAGGTCTAAACTAAAGATTTACATCATTTAATAAATTTAGCTGTATCAAATCTCTCTCCAAAACTGAAAAGGCATTGATAATTGATAAACAATATAAAAAGGGTAATACATTATTCAATTAAATATTTTATAAACAGGTTTTCAAAAGAATAAATGGATCAAAGGTAAAAATGGTTGAAATTTCTGGGATTTAAAACTATGATTGGAATAAAGTAGGTAATTTTTGATATTTAGTGACAAGATTAACTACACTCATGTAAAACAGGCTGATCATTCTTTAAGGTTTTAAAAAAAATAGAAAATATGATGATTGAAATTAAATTGGTCTAAATTGGAGATTTACAAATTAACAATTATGGAACTGCTTCTAAAATACAGTTAAGTTTTGGGTTCAATATGATAGGAAACATTTCTCATGTAGGCCTTATATAAAAAGAGGGTCAAAGGATTGATAAAATACAGCTTTAAAGAAGCAGATTTATAATACAAACGGAAGACAGCAAAGCTGTCATAAAGTGTTGGATCAATCATTAACCAATCAACAGGGTTCTCTCCATATGAGCTCCAGACAGGATGGATGTTTCCAGGACCTGCTACCCGCATTCCAGGATGGAAAGGTGAGCTTGCACATTTATCTCATAAAGATTTCTTCAATGAGTTACAGGTCCTGGCAGCGGAATTTACAAAATACCAGACGACACAGGAACGTCCAGGCTCGGGACCAGTTCCGGGAATCGACTGGGTGCGCCTGAAGGTCATCAAAAGGAAATGGTCTGAACCTCGCTTCACCGGACCATACCGAGTCGTCGAGAGGACATCTCATGCTGTCCGTATGCAAAGGAAAAGGAGACACCGGGTTCCATTGGAGTCAGTGCATAGCAGCTGAGGAGCCACAACGCACGCTGCAAGGCATACAGGAGAATCTACAGTCTCAACCTGCGGTCGAGGAGTGTCTGCAGGCACATCCCAACGCGGAGGAGGATCTGCAGTTCCAGGCAGAAGTGTAGCAGGGATTCCTGCCAAGACCACTTCATTTTCCTGAATTACAAGGCTTAAAAGGCCCGGACAGGCACAATAATCCTGTTCCGGTGTCCTTCCATTGAGAAAAGGAGATTGCAACCTCTCCTTAAACTCACTGTTATATTGGCATAATACTCCAATTTTCAGTGAGCAACGGACACTCAGGTGGAAACCTGAGGTTTACAACTGAGGAGGAACACGTGAAGAATCAGGCTACAAGATCATCATTAACTTATCTTCTCTTTATTGCGTGTTTTTGTTTTTTGCGAGCTCTTAAAGAACATTCGTTTCTTTTTGCGCGTATTTTTGGATCGTTTCCTGACGAAGAATTCATATTCATTTTTGGAGGACTATCGAAGGAGCATAGAGACGAACTCTAAGTTCTTATTATTGAATCATGTGAAAAAAAAAGAAAAAAGGTATTTTGTAATTTTTATGTGTTTATCATTTATTTTCTTTTTTGATGTTGTTATTGTTTTGTATTGACAAATTGTAATTTTTGTGGCGAGTATTGTCTTTTAAGTTTCTTGGGCATCTTTTAGTGATTTCGAGATATCTTACTCTGGTTTTCTAATTTTATACTTGGGCTGATATTTCTATTGTGTTTTTTCTTATATTGACATAACTGAGTTGTATGATTTTTCATATTTGATAAGTGAAATGTATTTTCAGTTTTAGTTTTTACTGGTTAAAATTTTGTGGTTCATCAGGTGAGTATTAAATTGTTGGATAGCGCAAGATACATTTGATAAGTTCAGATAATGGAGTTCAGCTTCAGACACATGTCCTGGCCGTGGAGCTAGGAGGTTCTGTTTAAAACAGGGGCTGTTATATAATTAGGCTAATGTTTTAGTTTTTTAACATACTAAATAGTTTTTTGGTTCCTCTATTAGAAGGCTTAATCAATTTATTTGTGAGGTCTGTGTGTCTCAGACCTCAAAAGAGGGACTGTTAAAGAAAAATGATTATTTTTAGTTTTTAATACAGTTAATCTTATGGCATGTGTAAAAGGTATGTTGAGCACTCTCATTTTGAACATATTTCTTAATTTTGAACAAGTTTGTGAAGATAACCTTTCCTTGAACCAAAGGACTGAATTTAAGTTTGTTCCTGAGAATTTATGGCAGGAAAGAGGTCCCCGCATTCCAACAGCTATTCTGTGAGGTCTTATCTCATGTTTATCTTAGCCAGAAGAAGTTAGAATTCCTGGACGCCAGGCCGTAAATTAGGGGAAGCTCTAAGTTTTTCTGAGTGTCAGAGATAGCTCCTGGTTGGAGGAGCAAAAGCCAGCCTTATTTGAATAAATTAAATACAAGATGATAAAACTTTCTACACAGAAGTAACAAATCAGATTTGCTCTTGCAACTCTCCAAAGATGTCTTTGTACGTCTTTGCTTTCTTTCCTTCTCTCCATTTATGTCAGGTAATTGAATGTATGTCTCCGTTGTTCTGCAGTTTCTGGTGTAAGTTTGTGCATTGTCTTATTTCTAAGTTTGTGCATTGTCTTATACGGGATTAAACTCTGTAATTCTGTGACGTCAACACGCATTGCTGGTTTTCCTTGTGGCCACACGCAGCTCGCCGAGAGGATCTGGGAAAGGAAGAGAGAAAGCCAACCTTTTTCCAAAGTTAACTATTTTAGAATATTTTCTTCCTTAACAAAAGCAAACAAACTATCTCCATCCAACAAACCCCACATACGTGTCGGTACATTTTCTGTTTATAAATACAATTTGGTGAGTTCACAATCAAACGACACAGAAACTGTATCGGTCACATGGTTTTCCTTAGAGATACGCGCACCGACACGGGGCTTCGCCTTTTTTACTCGGCGCATGTGTGGTAATGTGGCCTTTTTGTTAAGTTTATTGCATGTTTTCTAATTTTGGATTTTCTTTATTTTTGAACTTGTTTGCTTGTTTTCAATTTTGTGTGTTGCATGTTTTTTCGGATTTTGTTTGGAGGCCACATTACCACTCACACCTGGACACGCCCACAGCAACGGCACAGGTGTTCCCCATCAACCAAGCAGCGTCCCGACTGGGACACTGATTAAAAAGGCAGCTGTTTGGTTGGAGAGAGACGCTCTGGACATGGGAAGGCAGAGACCGGACGTGGAGGGCAGTGGCCGGACTTTGAGGAGAGCCAAACTGAGCGGGTGAGGGAGAAGCATCAGGACATTTCCAGCGACCGGTTACCACAGGCGCACTGGAGCAGGCGTACTGGACCGAGGCACTGAGCCGCCCTGGAGCGGGGCGCACGGGAGCGAGGCGCTGAGGCAGGATTGAGACCGGCGCACTGGAGAGCGGCGCGATGGAGAGCGGCACAGAGACACGCTGGCGAGAGGACCGCCTGTTGGAGGAGACCTCACTGGTGCCAGCTATGCTGGCGAGGCCCACACGCGCAGCATGCTGGCGAGAGGACCGCGCATTGGAGGAAGGACTGCGTCCTCCATCATGCCAGCTGGAGCGCATCTCAGGGCCATTTCATTGACTCTGCTGCTCCGATGCCCTACATTTTTATCTTTTTATTTTCTTTTAATCCCTTCTTTTTTAGCTCTTCCTTTTAACGCATTTTATTGAACAAACATTTTTAGCGAGCTCGTCTTTTAAGTAAATTATTGAACTTTTAGAACCAATAAAACTTTTTAGAGCTCTGCTCACAGTCGCCGCAGTCTGTTTGGTTTTGTTTTTTTTTTTTACATGATCGCATCTCTCTGGTGCCACACATGCACCAAGGTTTCAGTGTTGTCAGACCCACCACTAGTCTGGTTCATAGAGGAAGCATCAACCCACTCATAAATACTTACAAATACTATATGACTAGACCAGCAGAGAAGAAAATGGGCTTCCAGGCAAATATGAGTGTCTGTTGTAGCTCTTCTTCAGGGCCACATCGGTGACCACTAGCAAACCTGCAGATTGTAATCCAAATGTTCACTTCCTGTTTGGATTACCGAGTGTTGTTGCTGTCCAGACGATCTCCATCTGAAGTTAGTTTTTCTGTGATATCTCTGTATCTAAGTACCTCTAACTGTCCAGAATACTTTAAAACATAACACCTTCTTCACTCCTCCTTCACTTTTCTACTGGGCACTTCTCAGTTTCAGACAGTTTTATTTCTGATAGTAAGGAGTAGCTAGTGTTGAAGAAAAATGATTATTTTTAGTTTTTAATACAGTTAATCTTATGGCATGTGTAAAAGGTATGTTGAGCACTCTCATTTTGAACATATTTCTTAATTTTGAACAAGTTTGTGAAGATAACCTTTCCTTGAACCAAAGGACTGAATTTAAGTTTGTTCCTGAGAATTTATGGTGAGGCCCCCGCATTCCACAGCTGTGTGTGAAAGCTTATCTTAGCCAGATGACCCTAAGAATTCTAGATGCCAAGACAAGCTTTCCGCTTTTTCTTGTTAAAACAAAGAAGCAAATGACCCCAGATGTTTGCCGTAAATTAGGGGAAGCTCTAAGTTTTTCTAGGTGTCAGAGACAGGGGCGTCTCTAGGTTTAAGAGACAAGGGTGGCTCAGGCCCTAGAAGATATTGCGCGCGCCGAGCATGCGCCGAAAATTTTTCAGTGCACCTGCTAAGGCGTTGTCTAAGAAATCATTATTTTAAGAGCATCATACCTGGGAAACACTTCATTATCATGGAAACCTTCTACAGAAGACAGTAGTCTAACCACCAGACTCTCCAACATCTTCATAAATCCTCAACCCGGCCATCAGGATGGTGAACTCCCCTGCCCCTCTTTCACCTTTCCCCATTTCCCCCTCCACCCACAACCTGTCAGGGGCCCTTCCACTCCCCATGTCTGCTTTGCAATAATCCTGTTTCTGTGTGTGTGCATGGTTTGTGTGTGTGCCCTGGACTTTGGCTTGTCTTTGTCTACACCTGGCATAGGGAGAAACACATATAGATCTATGTGAGGAACTTAACAATAAATCCAGCATTGTCTTATAGATAGATAAATCCAAAATACAAGTTGCATAAATGGACAGTAGACAAGCAAATGTGAACGCTGACATTAAATAGCAAACTCACCTTGTGTATCTGCACGAAACCATAACTTTCCTACAGCTTATCAAGCTTGATGACTATGAAGAGCTTCAAATGACGGGTTAGGGTTAGGTTTGGAAACTGAGCCAGCCCTGAAAAGGGCTGGAGGTGCACTCTCACCGACAGCCTTTCCCCGTAGTGTCCCATGTTTCAAAAAATTAGGCCTATAGCCTGTCAACCAGTTTGGTCTCTATGCGAAAGTCTGTTCCTGCTTTATTTAATTTTTTAGGTTCCAGATTATTGCGGTAAGTATTTTTCTAGGTTCCAGATTGTTGCGGTAAGTATTTTTCTTTCTCTTTCCCTTACTTTCAGGCAATTGGGTATCTTTCTCCCTACTTGGGTTCTCTGTATGGCTCTATTATTTAGGCTCATCATCGTGTGCTATTCTGGCAACGTTTCGACAAGATTGTGTCTTCCTCAGGCCTGCACATGGTATTTTCTTTCCTTTTTCAGGTTCATCTCTAACTTAATTTAGCTTAGGCACCCCCTTATCTGATCCAACATCCTTGAAACACCACCGCATAATGAAAATTATCAGGACTGAGGCCTTCTTTTTATAGGGTTATGGCTCCTCCCACTAAAGGTCTGATTGGACATTCAAAATTCCCCTCATTTGGGTTAAATAAAATTGATTTTTTTGTGTCTTAGGTTTAGACGTGACCTTCCCAAATTTTTAGGGTTAGGTTAGATGACATGGGGAGGGCTTAAAGTGGCTGTTTAGCCTTTCAAGGACACTACAGGTACCGGACTGCGGGACCTGGCGGGTTAGGTTTGGAAACTGAGCCAGCCCTGAAAAGGGTTAGGGTTAGGGTTAGGGGAGGGTTAGGGTGAGGGTTATGGGGCAAGGGAACCAAGAACTGGATCCCCCACCCCTCCCCACACCCCTCCTCAATGCACGGGCACGCATCCGACCACAGGTTTTTTCCCCCGGGGCCGCTCCTCCATCTGTCCATGAGGCCATGGCCCACCAGCATCTGCAGTCCGGAGATCCAGGTGTGTTCCCTTCTCTGCGCTGTGGACCATACTAGGTTTCATCATCATCAACCATATATAATAAATAAATAATACTGAACAACATCACCCCATGTCCCCGTCATCCTCCCCTCCCAGGAGAGATCTAATGGGGTCCCCTGCTGGGCTCAGCAGGATCAGGTGTCGTGGGTGGGGGTGTGGGAGAATAGGGCTTAAAACAAACAGTAGAGCCTGGAACATAGGGCTTAAAACGGAAGCCAGCATCCGAAGGAGGCATTGTGGAAGCAGGAGCTTTGATGGCTGCAGCAGGGGCTGAGTGAGGATCTGAGGGCCTTGGGCTCTGTGTGGTCTCCCTCTCCCTGCTGGGCTGAGCAGGCTTGGATCCTGTGGAAGCAGGAGCTTTGGTGGCTACAGCAGGGGCTGAGTGAGGATCTGAGGGCCTTGGGCTCTGTGTGGTCTCCCTCTCCCTGCTGGGCTGAGCAGGCTTGGATCCTGTGGAAGCAGGAGCTTTGATGGCTGCAGCAGGGGCTGAATGAGGATCTGAGGGCCTTGGGCTCTGTGTGGTCTCCCTCTCCCTGCTGGGCTGAGCAGGATTGGATCCTGTGGAAGCAGGAGCTTTGATGGCTACAGCAGGGGCTGAGTGAGGATCTGAGGGCCTTGGGCTCTGTGTGGTCTCCCTCTCCCTGCTGGGCTGAGCAGGCTTGGATCCTGTGGAAGCAGGAGCTTTGGTGGCTACAGCAGGGGCTGAGTGAGGATCTGAGGGCCTTGGGCTCTGTGTGGTCTCCCTCTCCCTGCTGGGCTGAGCAGGCTTGGATCCTGTGGAAGCAGGAGCTTTGATGGCTGCAGCAGGGGCTGAATGAGGATCTGAGGGCCTTGGGTTCTGTGTGGTCTCCCTCTCCCTGCTGGGCTGAGCAGGATTGGATCCTGTGGAAGCAGGAGCTTTGGTGGCTGCAGCAGGAGCCTCATGAGGAGCTGTGGGCCTTAGGCTCTGTGTCGTGCCCCTCATTAAGCCCAGTGCCTCTCTGCTGTGCTCTAATGTCTCTTCCCTGAGCCGTCTTCCAAGATTTCTCCGGGCCCATTTAGTGGCTATTATAAATGAGGCCCCTAAGTTGCCTCCAAAGGTGCAGAGTGTCTGTTTGAAGCAGGTAATGCTGTCCTGATAATGTTTTTTCAGAGTCTGAATTGTGTTGAAAGCCCACTGTTTAGCATTGCCCTCAATAATAGTCTTGGTGTTCTCATTACTGCTAGCCGGTTTGATCACCTCTGTTAAATGATTTTTAATTTTAAGCAGGGCCGGTGGAAGTTCATGATATTTTGTCATGTTTTCTAGGTGATGTTGTGCTTTAATCAGCTTAAACCACGTTCTGACCTTCTGTTTGAAAAGAGGGTCCCCAGATTCTGTTTGGTTCTGCTCCGGTTCTGTTGGGTTCTGTCGGCCCTGTGTTGCTGCGGGTGGTTCTGGTGGCCGGTGGTGGGCGCTGGGTCTTTGTGTGCCGCGCTGGTGGTTCTGCTGGGCCGGTTCGGCTCTGTGTTTCCGCCCTGCGTGTGTGGGTCCTACCCGGCTTTGCTTCTGGTTCCGGTCCGGTTGGATTCTTGCCTGGTTCCGCCGCGGTTCTGTTCGGTTCGGCCGATTGGGCGCCGCCGCGGTCGGGTCTGGAGGCCGGAGGTGCGCGCTGTCCGTCTGTGCGCCCTGGTTCTGCCGAGCCGTTTGGGCCGTACTGTTGCGCTCTGCAGGCGTGGTTCCTACCCGGTTCTGGCTCTGATTCTGGTCCGGTGGAGCACCTGCTCGGTTCCGTTGCAGTTCGGTTCGGTTCAGCCGATCGGGAGCGGCTGTGGCCGGGCCTGAGGACCGGTTCTGGTTCTGCGGAGCTCGCCTTTTGGGATCCGGCTCATCATCATTGTCTGCAGGCTCCCTCAAAGCAGCACGGACCATGATGTGCTGTGATTCAGTCTGGAGCTAGGTGCTAGGCTATACTGTGAAGCTAACTATGGTTCGTAATTAAATAGGGTTAGGGTTAGGGTAGGGTTAGGTGCAGGAACAGTATCACGATGACATCCCCCTAAATCAGTCCATTGACCGAAAAAGGTATGGTTCAGGGAGTCAAAGGCAAGGCACTGGCCGACGCATGTCACTCAAGAGCTCATCTCCTTTTGTTTAGCCCGGGTAGGAAGTACACAGTAAAGACATTCTAAAAAAATAAAAATTGTTGTATGGAGTTTCAGAATAGGATAGCACAGAGGCCCTTTAACAGGTCTCCATACCATCCAACTTACTCCATATGATTAAAGTCAGAGTACATGGTAAGTAAGCGTTGATCATTAAGTAGAAGTACAGAGAATACTATAAAATATTCTAAACTAAATAAAAGGAATTTTTGGAACACATCATCAGTAGTGGACCTCAAGATCATCGGGTGTTTCGGCCATTATCACTAGACACCCTCACTCGAGGACGGCCCAGACAGGGATGATCAGTCCCTGCTGTGTGTCCAATAGCCAATTAGGTTTAAATAAATCTAAAACTAAGTCAATCACAACATAAAAGAAGAAAAAACTACGAAAGGTCAAAGGTCAAGGTCCGATTTAGGCCCCATTACCTTAATGAAAAAATATATATACAATAAAGGTCAAAGGTCAAGGTCCGGCTTGGGACCCATTGACTTAATGTAAAATTATAAGGCAAGGTCGATATGACCATCAAGATGAGACCATCAAGATCAATACCCGATTGGGCATTGTAAAAGAACCTACGTCCCGTTGCACCCTCGGCCTAGTCACCTAAGCTGGACTAGGGGATGTATGACTACAACCTAGGTCCCGTTGCATCCACGGCCTAGTCACCTAAGTTGGACCAGGGGATGTAGAATCCATTTTGGAGAAAATGACAATTTAAAAGATTCAAATTGTAGTTAAAAGGGGAAGAAAAGCCAAATTAAACGTGTCTGGTGGATGTGGGCTGTGCGTTGCCGGGGCTAACCCCCATAGAAGACTGGGCTGCGATTAAGGTCCTAAGCCCTGGACCGCCACACCTTGTGTGCATTGTTCCAATAGGGGAACTCAAGGGGGCCGCATACTCACCTCCTTACCCAGTACCCTTCGGTAAACAGGTTGGTTGTTGACACCGTTAGGTTACTCCAACCTGCCCAGGTAAGGCTGAAGATCTGGGTCCTGTGTCGTCCGCGCCAGGGGGGGTGGAGGGGGGGAGGGGGGACTTGATCCTATGCTCCATACACCGCACAGCCCTAGGGTCAAGGATGTCATGCCCAAGTCAAACACAAAAGGCGTGAGACCAAGGCATGACATAAAAGCTAATTTAAATTGGGGCTGGGGTCATCTATCGGTATTACTGCTTCACTCATGGTTTTACTTTAAGGTCATGACAAAGGTCAATTGAAAATAAGTTTTATGGGAACTACAGTAGGGGAATTAGTAGATAGCATTAATTAAAACCAGTATGGTGATAAAAATTAAAGGTTTTAAGTCAAAATTAAGTTGAAAAATTACCCATAAGGCACTGCGGGAAAACAGGGTATTACAAGTGAATATTAAGCTGAATTATTAAACTAATACTATGCTTTTTGTGGTTGGAGGCCTGGATAGGATAAATTAGGGATTCAAGGGTTCTACTTTAGGGTTAGGGCCGGGGCCCCTAAGACCTTAGGGTTAGTTTGAAGGTCTGGATGGGTGTAAATAATTAGTAATGATTATATAAAGTGTCCCAAAAGGGATTAGGGTTAGGGCCTGGATGTCATAAGACCCAGGGGTTAAAAAACCCTTTTCGCATAAGGATGAATTGGAGCCAATAAAGGCGTGGAAGGTCTGAATTAGGGTTAGGGCCAGGGCCCCTAGGACCTTAGGGTTAGTTTAAGAGGTCTGGATAGGTGTTAACTCTTAGTATTAATTAATTGAAGAGCCCCAAAGAGATTAAGATTAGGGCCAGGGTGTCTAAGCACTAAAATCCTGCTATGCGGAATGGTGAGCTGGAGATCCGATGGAGTGGAGGTGAAGAATAAAGATCCGTTGAAGTGGAGGGGTACGCACAGGTAACAGAAGTGGAGGGTGTGTTTACACCGCAACCACAACCGAGCCGGTTTAGGCTTAACCTGGCATCCCCTCCCTTCCTCTCAAAAGAGAGGAAGGAAGGTGGAGGTGAAGAATGAAGATCCGATGAAGTGGAGATGAAGATGCAGGGTCGGAGTAAATACTGGCCTTAGGATTGATTCTTAAAATTACTATCTCAGTTTGCATAATAGTTCTAGTAGTGGCTGACTGATTTTAAAGGTTTGGGTTTACAGATTAGAGATAAAATTGTTTGCATTCTCCCACAACAAATAGTTTTGGTTTGGGCAGGCCAAGGGGGGTGTAGACCCAGCAAAGGTGGAGGTGAAGAATGAAGATCCAATGAAGTGGAAGGGGACGCACAGGTAACAGAAGTGGAGGGTGTATTTACACCGCAACCACCACCGAGCCGGTTTAGGCTTAACCTGGCATCCCCTCCCTTCCTCTCAAAAAGAGAGGAAGGGAGGTGGAGGTGAAGAATGAAGATCCGATGAACTGAAGATCCGATGAAGTGGAGATGAAGATAAGATGAAGGGTCGGAGTAAATACTGGCCTTAGGATTGATTCTTAAAATTACTATCTCAGTTTGCATAATAGTTCTAGTAGTGGCTAACTGATTTTAAAGGTTTGGGTTTACAGATTAGAGATAAAATTGTTTGCTTTCTCCCACAACAAATAGTTTTGGTTTGGGCAGGCCAAGGGGGGTGTCGACCCAACAAATTATGAAGTAGAGGGGTACGCACAGGTAACAGAAGCAGAGGGCGTGTTTACGCCACAACCGAGCCGGTCTAGGCTTAACCTGGCATCCCCTCCCTCCCTCACAGAATGAGAGGAAGGAAGGTGGAGGTAGAATAAAAATACCTGTGAAAGAAGTAGGTTCTGGGCAAACATGTGGTTTAGATTGAGCTCCGGTTGTCCGATGGCACGGGCAAAGGTTAGGTGTAGGAATAGTATCACGATGACATCCCCCTAAATCAGTCCATTGACCGAAAAAGGTATGGTTCAGGGAGTCAAAGGCAAGGCACTGGCCGACGCATGTCACTCAAGAGCTCATCTCCTTTTGTTTAGCCCGGGTAGGAAGTACACAGTAAAGACATTCTAAAAAAATAAAAATTGTTGTATGGAGTTTCAGAATAGGATAGCACAGAGGCCCTTTAACAGGTCTCCATACCATCCAACTTACTCCATATGATTAAAGTCAGAGTACATGGTAAGTAAGCGTTGATCATTAAGTAGAAGTACAGAGAATACTATAAAATATTCTAAACTAAATAAAAGGAATTTTTGGAACACATCATCAGTAGTGGACCTCAAGATCATCGGGTGTTTCGGCCATTATCACTAGACACCCTCACTCGAGGACGGCCCAGACAGGGATGATCAGTCCCTGCTGTGTGTCCAATAGCCAATTAGGTTTAAATAAATCTAAAACTAAGTCAATCACAACATAAAAGAAGAAAAAACTACGAAAGGTCAAAGGTCAAGGTCCGATTTAGGCCCCATTACCTTAATGAAAAAATATATATACAATAAAGGTCAAAGGTCAAGGTCCGGCTTGGGACCCATTGACTTAATGTAAAATTATAAGGCAAGGTCTATATGACCATCAAGATGAGACCATCAAGATCAATACCCGATTGGGCATTGTAAAAGAACCTACGTCCCGTTGCACCCTCGGCCTAGTCACCTAAGCTGGACTAGGGGATGTATGACTACAACCTAGGTCCCGTTGCATCCACGGCCTAGTCACCTAAGTTGGACCAGGGGATGTAGAATCCATTTTGGAAAAAATGACAATTTAAAAGAGTCCAATTGTAGTTAAAAGGGGAAGAAAAGCCAAATTAAACGTGTGTGGTGGATGTGGGCTGTGCGTTGCCGGGGCTAACCTCCATAGAAGACTGGGCTGCGATTAAGGTCCTAAGCCCTGGACCGCCACACCTTGTGTGCATTGTTCCAATAGGGGAACTCAAGGGGGCCGCATACTCACCTCCTTACCCAGTACCCTTCGGTAAACAGGTTGGTTGTTGACACCGTTAGGTTACTCCAACCTGCCCAGGTAAGGCTGAAGATCTGGGTCCTGTCTTGTCCGCGCCAGGGGGGGTGGAGGGGGGGAGGGGGGACTTGATCCTATGCTCCATACACCGCACAGCCCTAGGGTCAAGGATGTCATGCCCAAGTCAAACACAAAAAGCGTGAGACCAAGGCATGACATAAAAGCTAATTTAACTTGGGGCTGGGGTCATCTATCGGTATTACTGCTTCACTCATGGTTTTATTTTAAGGTCATGACAAAGGTCAATTGAAAATAAGTTTTATGGGAACTACAGTAGGGGAATTAGTAGATAGCATTAATTAAAACCAGTATGGTGATAAAAATTAAAGGTTTTAAGTCAAAATTAAGTTGAAAAATTACCCATAAGGCACTGCGGGAAAACAGGGTATTACAAGTGAATATTAAGCTGAATTATTAAACTAATACTATGCTTTTTGTGGTTGGAGGCCTGGATAGGATAAATTAGGGATTCAAGGGTTCTACTTTAGGGTTAGGGCCGGGGCCCCTAAGACCTTAGGGTTAGTTTGAAGGTCTGGATGGGTGTAAATAATTAGTAATGATTATATAAAGTGTCCCAAAAGGGATTAGGGTTAGGGCCTGGATGTCATAAGACCCAGGGGTTAAAAAACCCTTTTCGCATAAGGATGAATTGGAGCCAATAAAGGCGTGGAAGGTCTGAATTAGGGTTAGGGCCAGGGCCCCTAGGACCTTAGGGTTAGTTTAAGAGGTCTGGATAGGTGTTAACTCTTAGTATTAATTAATTGAAGAGCCCCAAAGAGATTAAGATTAGGGCCAGGGTGTCTAAGCACTAAAATCCTGCTATGCGGAATGGTGAGCTGGAGATCCGATGGAGTGGAGGTGAAGAATAAAGATCCGTTGAAGTGGAGGGGTACGCACAGGTAACAGAAGTGGAGGGTGTGTTTACACCGCAACCACAACCGAGCCGGTTTAGGCTTAACCTGGCATCCCCTCCCTTCCTCTCAAAAGAGAGGAAGGAAGGTGGAGGTGAAGAATGAAGATCCGATGAAGTGGAGATGAAGATGCAGGGTCGGAGTAAATACTGGCCTTAGGATTGATTCTTAAAATTACTATCTCAGTTTGCATAATAGTTCTAGTAGTGGCTGACTGATTTTAAAGGTTTGGGTTTACAGATTAGAGATAAAATTGTTTGCATTCTCCCACAACAAATAGTTTTGGTTTGGGCAGGCCAAGGGGGGTGTAGACCCAGCAAAGGTGGAGGTGAAGAATGAAGATCCAATGAAGTGGAAGGGGACGCACAGGTAACAGAAGTGGAGGGTGTGTTTACACCGCAACCACCACCGAGCCGGTTTAGGCTTAACCTGGCATCCCCTCCCTTACTCTCAAAAAGAGAGGAAGGGAGGTGGAGGTGAAGAATGAAGATCCGATGAACTGAAGATCCGATGAAGTGGAGATGAAGATAAGATGAAGGGTCGGAGTAAATACTGGCCTTAGGATTGATTCTTAAAATTACTATCTCAGTTTGCATAATAGTTCTAGTAGTGGCTAACTGATTTTAAAGGTTTGGGTTTACAGATTAGAGATAAAATTGTTTAGGGTTAGGGTTAGGGTTAGGGTTAGGGTAGGTGCAGGAACAGTATCACGATGACATCCCCCTAAATCAGTCCATTGACCGAAAAAGGTATGGTTCAGGGAGTCAAAGGCAAGGCACTGGCCGACGCATGTCACTCAAGAGCTCATCTCCTTTTGTTTAGCCCGGGTAGGAAGTACACAGTAAAGACATTCTAGAAGAATAAAATTTGTTGTATGGAGTTTCAGAATAGGACAGCACAGAGGCCCTTTAACAGGTCTCCATACTATCCAGCTAACTCCATATGATTAAGTCAGAGTACATGGTAAGGTAAGCGTTGATCATTAGGTTGACGTACAGAGAATACTATAAAATATTCTAAACTAAATAAAAGGAATTTTTGGAACACATCATCAGTAGTGGACCTCAAGATCATCGGGTGTTTCGGCCATTATCACTAGACACCCTCACTCGAGGACGGCCCAGACAGGGATGATCAGTCCCTGCTGTGTGTCCAATAGCCAATTAGGTTTAAATAAATCTAAAACTAAGTCAATCACAGCATAAAAGAAGAAAAAAAACTACAAAAGGTCAAAGGTCAAGGTCCGGTTTGGGACCCATTACCTTAAAGTAAAAATATATATACACCCAATGAAAGGTCAAAGGTCAAGGTCCGATTTGGGATCCATTAACTTAATAGAATATATAAAAGGCATGGTCGAAATGACCATCAAGATGAGACCATCAAGATCAATACCCAATTGGGCATTGTAAAAGAACCTACGTCCCGTTGCATCCTCGGCCTAGTCACCTAAGCTGGACTAGGGGATGTATGACTACAACCTAGGTCCCGTTGCATCCACGGCCTAGTCACCTAAGCTGGACTAGGGGATGTGAAATTTGGAAAAGATGACAATTTGAAGGAGTCCAATTATGGTTTAAGGGAAAAAGTTCCAATTAAACGTGTGTGGTGTGGACGTGGGCTGTGCGTTGCCGGGGCTAACCCCCATAGAAGACTGGGCTGCGATTAAGGTCCTAAGCCCTGGACCGCCACACCTTGTGTGCATTGTTCCAATAGAGGAACTCAAGGGGGCCGCATACTCACCTCCTTACCCAGTACCCTTCGGTAAACAGGTTGGTTGTTGACACCGTTAGGTTGCTCCAACCTGCCCAGGTAAGGCTGAAGATCCGGGTCCTGTGTCGTCCGCGCCAGGGGGGGTGGAGGGGGGGAGGGGGGGCTTGATCCTATGCTCCATACACCGCACAGCCCTAGGGTCAAGGATGTCATGCCCAAGTCGCACACAAAAAGCGTGAGACCAAGGCATGACATAAAAGCTAATTTAAATTGGGGCTGGGGTCATCTATCGGTATTACTGCTTCACTCATGGTTTTGTTTTAAGATCATGTCAAAGGTCAATTGAAAATAAGTTTTATGGGAACTACAGTAGGGGAATTAGTAGATAGCATTAATTAAAACCAGTATGGTGACAAAAATTAAAGGTTTTAAGGCCAAATTAAGTCAAAAAATTACCCATAAGGCACTGCGGGAAAACAGGGGATTATAAGTGAATATTAAGGTGAATTATTAAGCTAATACTATGCTTTTTGTGGTTGGAGGCCTGGATAGGATAAATTAGGGATTAAAGGTTCTACTTTAGGGTTAGGGCCGGGGCCCCTAAGACCTTAGGGTTAGTTTAAAGGTCTGGATGGGTGTAAATAATTAGTAATGATTATATAAAGTGTCCCAAAAGGGATTAGGGTTAGGGCCTGGATGTCATAAGACCTAGGGGTTAAAAACCCGTTTCGCATAAGGAATAAAGGCGTGGAAGGTCTGAATTAGGGTTAGGGCCAAGGCCCCTAGGACCTTAGGGTTAGTTTAAGAGGTCTGGATAGGTGTTAACTCCCAGTATTAATTAATTGAAGAGCCCCAAAGAGATTAAGATTAGGGCCAGGGTGTCTAAGCACTAAAATCATGTTATGCGGAATGGTGAGCTGGAGATCCGATGGAGTTGAGGTGAAGAATGAAGATCCGTTGAAGTGGAGGGGTACGCACAGGTAACAGAAGTGGAGGGTGTGTTTACACCGCAACCACAACCGAGCCGGTTTAGGCTTAACCTGGCATCCCCTCCCTTCCTCTCAAGAAGAGAGGAAGGAAGGTGGAGGTGAAGAATGAAGATCCGATGAACTGAAGATCCGATGAAGTGGAGATGTAGATGTAGGGTCGGAGTAAATATTGGCCTTAAGATTGATTCTTAAAATTACTATCTCAGTTTGCATAATAGTTCTAGTAGTGGCTGACTGATTTTAAAGGTTTGGGTTTACAAATTAGAGATACAATTGTTGGCATTCTCCCACAACAAATAGTTTTGGGTTGGGCAGGCCAAGGGGGGTGTAGACCCAACAAAAATGGAGGTGAAGAATGAAGATCCGTTGAAGTGGAGGGGTACGCACAGGTAACAGAAGTGGAGGGTGTATTTACAACACAATTTTTAGACTTGGGGTGTCCTGATCTGTCTGATTTAAAAATTGTTTTGTTGAATTTGTTTTGTACCCAGTGCAACTGTTTGAAGAAACCCATGTGACCTTTCACCTTGGGTTTCTTCAAAGGTTTGACCTCAGCATGGACGAGGAAATCCCTCAGGTTTTTATTTCTTTTGTAAGCCGTGATTATTTTATAATTTTGGAGCAAAGAAGTGTCAGATTGGAATTTAGTAAAATTATTTTTGATTTTATGTGCAAAGTGTCCTGCTGAGGAGGAGAATGTTGTGATCAGAGGGATCATGGGTGATGCATCAGGGGGTCTGGATTCAAGGAAGTCCCTCTTGCATGCTCTCAAGAAGGATCTGGAATATCCTCTCTTACCAAGGGCAGAAAACAGAATCCTAGTTGCCTCCTCAAAGTCTGTTTTCTGTGTACAAATTCTATGAAATCTGAGGAGTTGTGATTTAACTAGGCCAGCAAAAGTGTGCCTGGGATGATAACTGGTTTTGAATAACAGAGCATGTGTGTCTGTAGGTTTGAAGAAGACTTTAATATCCAATTTATGTGTCTTATCAAATTGTTCCCCTTTATATGTGGTGGTGTCCAGAAAATCTACGGCTTTAACGCTGGTAGTGGACTTTACTTTAATTGATGGGTTATGTGTGTTAAGGTGATGGAGGAATTCCTGAAATTCTGCTTCCGAATGAGTCCAGACCCCCCAGATGTCATCCAGGTACCTGAAGTAGTGCAGTGGGGCCTTCCTGCACGTACTGAGGGCTCCTGTTTCCCACTCAGCCATGAAGATGTTTGCATATGCCGGTGCAAACTTTTTCCCCATGGCTGTTCCCTTGATCTGTAAGAAGAATTGGCCATCAAAGTTGAAATCGTTTCTCTTTAAATTTATTTCTAACAATTGTAGAAGTTCTCGATCTGGTCTCTTCGAATTTGGATGTTTGTGAAAAATGTTTCTTATACAATTGATTCCTTCATCTATGTCAATATTAGTATATAAGCTATCAATATCAATCGTGAAAAGAATAGAGTCCTGAGGTAAAGAAATTAATTTAATTTTTTCTACAAAATCTTATGTATCTTTGATATAGCTTTTATGTATAATAGATAGTGGATATAGATAATAATCAATAAACTCTGCTGTATAATATGTCTCGCTGCTACAGTCAGAGACTATGGGCCTGCCAGGAGGGATCTCATGTGGTTTGCTCCATTTTTCTGGTTCCTTATGGATTTTTGGAAGCAAATAGAACCTTCTGGCTCTGGGTTCGGAAGATCCACGTAAGTATGTTTTTTGTTTTGCATTAATGAATTTCTTTTTATATAAATCATCCAGAATTTTATTTACTAGTGGTATAGTATCCATATAAATAGGGGTATCTAATTTTTTATAATAAGTTTCATTATATAATTGTTTGTATCCCTCCCATAAATATTGCTCCCTGTCCATTATGACAATGGAGCTGCCCTTATCAGCAGGTTTGATTACAATATTTTTGTTATTAATTAGTTCTTTAAGTGCTTTTGTTTCTTCTAAATTTAGGTTAGGTATGGTTTTGATACATATGAATTTTTTATCTATATATTTTAGATCCTGGGAAATTAATTTTTCCACCTCAGGAGGAAGAGCAGAAATTGGAGGAGACCAGCTCGATTCCGGCATAAAAGGTAAGTTTTTATTAGGATTATTTCCAATTTCATCTTTGTAGTAAATGGCCAATTTTATTCTTCTATGATAGTTTTGGAGTTCATGCCTCATTTGGATTTTAAGAAGATTCAGATTATTATTACCCTGGGTGGGGATGAACGTCAGACCCCTGTTTAACAGGGAACACTGTGCATCACTGAGAGTGAAAGTTTTAGAAAGATTGCAAATATTATTATTGACAATCTGAGAATGCCCCTCCTTCCTTTGCAGGCTCTTGGGGCTTTCTATTTTAGCCACTCACCCCAGTGGCTCAGCATGCGGGCTGCAGTGGCTTTGGACCAGTGGACGTTGTCACTGCTCACAGAGAACAGCTGTTTCTCCAGCGCCGGGATGAAGCGGTTGAGCTGTGAGATGTGCATGTTCATGTGAGAGAGGGTCATCTGTTCCTGGAGAGGCAGTGCTGTAGAGAAATTTATTAGTGGAACAAAGATCTCAGCATTTGGACATTTAACCCTGGCTGCTCTCAATGTCTCTCTCATCTCCTTCACAGCTGCTGTCTTGTCCCTCTGAGCTCTGTGGTTGATGCCCAGAGACAGGATCACACGCTCCACGTTCTCTGCCACTGGCTCCTTCTCGAAGAGGTGGGTCATGTGTCTCCATTTGGCACCTGGAAAGCTGTTAACCTGTGTTTCAGGAAATCTCTGGGCCAGCGTGGAAATAGTCTGGAACTTGGCCACATTAGAATCACCCAGAACCACACATTTATTAGTCAGGTTAAGGGACCACTCACGGATCTTTCTCTGTGATCCTATGTGTCTGGCTGCCACAGTTACCTGAGCAGATGTGGGTTCCCTGCTTCCACTGATGGAGGATGCTGCAGCTGGACCAGGAGTCCTCCCCCTGGTGGTGAAGGTGAGTCGTCGCTGTGTGCTGGCCTGCAGCCTTCTGTGCAGAGGCATCAGTCTGGGCCTAAGTAAGGCCCGCCGTCCGACCTGGGATGAGTTGGAGGCCTGTGACAGAGGAGAGGCTGCCTCTGCTCGTTGCTGACTGCTGATCTCTGCTTCGATGAGGTCTTCTATTAGGTTGAAGTCGTCCCCCGTGGCAGGAACTGCTGCCCTCTCGGGTTGGAGAGGAGGAGGCTGCTGAGAAGAGTGAGGAGAAGCCGTCTGCGATGTTCCAGTCGAAGCAGAGGTGATGATCCCGGAAGCTGTGGAGGTCCTCTGCTGTCGTGGAGGAAGAGGTGTGGTGATGTCATCAGTCGGTGGTGGTGGTGGTGTGGTGTCTGCTACGTCGTTCCCATCCTCAGAAGCTGGTGGTGTCCAGCCGGTGCGAGGAGGATCTGTCATGGTGGCTGTTGTGGTCATGACAGGGCCGGAAGATGGAGAAGAGGGGCCCCTGGCTGTAGTTGCTGGAGCTGGAGTAGGTGGAGGAGTCTGATCAGCCTCCTCCGGTTCATCATCGGTCCCCACAGCCTGATCCTGTCGCCCTGTTTGGCTTGCAGAAGACAGGGATGGGGAAGAAGGGGTGGGGGGGCGGGTTGATGGACGAGGGGGGGTAGGTGAGGTCGAACCAGATGAGCCCGAGGATGAAGATGATGGTGATGGAGGGTTCATCCCTAATTCCTCTGTGGCCAGGAAGAGCTGAACTTCATCAGCTGTTTTTGGGTCGAATCTGCGACCCAGATTCCTCTGTGCCCACTTGATGGCTACCTCCAGTGGAGCTAACATGTCCCCGCCTAGCCGTCTCAGTCTGTTTCTTTCAGAAACGCGCACCTCTTCATAGTGCTGTTTTAAAATCAGCATGGTATTAAGGGCCCAGTTCATAGCATTGCCTTCAATCAGCTCCATAGTTCTTCTGCTGGGGAAGGCCGGTTTAATGGTGGATGCTAAGCTATCAGTGGTACGTTCAATAGCCGGTGGCTTCCGTTCATGATGCGACACGTTGTTAAGGTGGTGTGTCGCTTTAAGCAGTTTATGCAGAGCTCTGACTTTGTCCTTGAACCGCGGATCGTCAGACTGCTGATAATTGTTATTGTTCTGATTCTGCTTATATCTATTAGAGTTCTGGTAGCCAGATCCATACCTCTGATTGTGCTGATTCTGTGCAGGTGCGTTCCATTCACGGCTGCGGGAGCGGAGGCGGGGTTGCTGCTGCTGCTGTTGTTGCTGGAAGTGACGTCGTGGATACCCGGAAAAGCTTCGGCGGTAGCCATGGTAACCAGAGTCTTGCTGGAAGTGACGTTGCGGATACCTGGACTGGCTTCGGCGGTAACCATGGTAACCAGAGCCCCCGCTACGGCTACGTGGGCCTCTATGGTAGCCGGAGCCCCGGCTATGGCTGCGGGGATACCCACGGGTGACGGAAGCGTAGCTGGGTCGCCAGTGCTGAGACGGCGGATCTCGGTCCTGCTGGTAGGCCCCGAACCCACCGTGGTTCCGGTCCAATTGGTCCCGGTGGCGCTTTCTTCCTCGGTGGTAACTCACCGTGGTCCATCCCTCCTCTGGGTCAGAGTACCATTCCATCTGGTGGCGGGCGGTGGTATTGCTCCGGAGATTTTAAAATAAAAAGTGAAAAAATTCCAAAAACTGGCTGGAAAGACTAATTTCTAAAAAATATATAAAAGTAAAATAAGGAGTGCAGAAGACTTGACTTCTTTTTATGCCTTCTGGCACTTTAATAAACTGAGTAGAGACAGTTACAGCAAGTAAATGCAACGTTTCGGTCACAATCAACCTTCTTCAGGCAACTTGCTGTCTCAACTGGTAAGCGTCGGTTACAATGCACTCCACAAGTTGAAATTTCAAACAAGCGGCCGTGATTGGCCAGGCACTAGAACGTCACACGCCAGCTAGAGGGGTGCTGAAAGATGACACACACTGCCCTCTTCTGGCGGTTTTAAATATAGCACTTTGAACAGGTGCAAAAACAGAGTGAGAATCATATATAATATTTACAATATTTACATTATTTACAAGATATACAAGGTAGGTATACATTATATGATACATTTTTTATTTATTTATACACAATATATTTATAATTTTTATTTTTTATATATTTAAGCAATCATTAAAAACATTTACAGGCAGAAGGGCATTGAGTTGCCTTTATTATTGTATAGCCTGTGTTCCTGGTGATGATCCTCCCTCTTGATTCACTCCAATCTTCCAGTGATGCACAGTGTTATGGAAGTCACCCAGAAATGTGAACCCAGTGGATCTAGGGTTAGTAAAGAGGCTCTAGAATATTAGGGTAAGGGCTAATGAATGGGAGAGGGATTATAATTAAAGTTATAACAGTCACCAGCTGTGGACAGGGACTTAGGGTTAGACGAGGCTCACCAGACTAAATTGGGGTGAGCTATATAGCACCTGGACTCATTAGGATGAGGCAAGAAGGACTAGAACCTTAGGGTTAGGGTTAATGAATGGGAAAGGGGTTATAATTAAAGTTAAATCAGTCACCAGCTGTGGACAGGGACTTAGGGTTAGGCGAGGCTCACCAGACTAAATAGGGGTGAGCTATAAAACCCACAGACTCATTAGGGTTAGAAGTGGACCCTGAGAAGTTAGGGTGAGTATAAGAGCCTCAGGGGGGGCTTCTACTATGTTGAATGGGATACAGAATGTAGATGACCACTAGTATGGGCGGCTACGGTGCCCAAAAAGGCCCAGGAATACTGGAGACTAGAGGTAAGTATATTGGAGGTGTTGCTAATATGTGATTCTTTTCCTTTTAACAGGAGCAGGGCCGTATGTGTGGTCATATGGATGAGGGCAGGGCCCCCAGGGGTCCCCCCGGCAGACGGCACTGGCCGGTAAGGGTTGGGTTAGGGTTAGGGTGAGGGTTAGGGTGACTGAGAATAGGAAGCAAGGAACCCAGTGAACTGGATCCCCCACAACCCACCCCCAGGCCCCAACCCGCCCCGATGCACGGGCACATCTGCCAGGGTCGCCACCTGCGGATCCTACCTCTCATTCAGGCCTCTGGGGATGAGTGTGTCCAACCTGTGGATCCACAATCTTTCTGCCCTTCTCCTCTGGGCTGCAGACCA
>CM060066.1:133248-171248 GCA_030533445.1 Cyprinodon diabolis
GACCGTTTCCAGTTAGCGTCTCTTCAATCGTTCCCAGTCTCTGACCATTTCCAGTTAGCGTCTCTTCCATCGTTCCCAGTCTCTCACCGTTTCCAGTTAACGTCTCTTCCATCGTTCACAGTCTCTGACCGTCTCCAGTTAGCGTCTCTTCCATCGTTCACAGTCTGTGACCGTTTCCAGTTAGCGTCTCTTCCATCGTTCCCAGTCTGACCGTTTTCAGTTAGCGTCTCTTCCGTCGTTCCAAATCTCTGACCTTTTCCAGTTAGCGTCTCTTCCATCGTTCCCAGTCTCTGACCGTTTCCAGTTAGCGTCTCTTCCATCGTTCCCAGTCTCTGACCGTTTCCAGTTAGCGTCTCTTCCATCGTTCCCAGTCTCTGACCGTTTCCAGTTAGCGTCTCTTCCATCGTTCCCAGTCTCTGACCGTTTCCAGTTAGCGTCTCTTCCATCGTTCCCAGTCTCTGACCGTTTCCAGTTAGCGTCTCTTCCATCGTTCCCAGTCTGACCGTTTTCAGTTAGCGTCACTTCCATCGTTCCAAATCTCTGACCTTTTCCAGTTAGCGTCTCTTCCATCGTTCCCAGTCTCTGACCGTTTCCAGTTAGCGTCTCTTCCATCATTCTCAGTCTCTGACCGTTTCCAGTTAGCGTATCTTCCATCGTTCCCAATCTCTGACCGTTTCCAGTTAGCGTCTCTTCAATCGTTCCCAGTCTCTGACCATTTCCAGTTAGCGTCTCTTCCATCGTTCCCAGTCTGACCGTTTTCAGTTAGCGTCACTTCCATCGTTCCAAATCTCTGACCTTTTCCAGTTAGCGTCTCTTCCATCGTTCCCAGTCTCTGACCGTTTCCAGTTAGCGTCTCTTCCATCATTCTCAGTCTCTGACCGTTTCCAGTTAGCGTCTCTTCCATCGTTCCCAATCTCTGACCGTTTCCAGTTAGCGTCTCTTCAATCGTTCCCAGTCTCTGACCATTTCCAGTTAGCGTCTCTTCGATCGTTCCCAGTCTGACCGTTTCCAGTTAGCATGTCTTCCATCGTTCCCAGTCTGACCGTTTCCAGTTAGCGTCTCTTCCATCGCTCCCAATCTCTGACCGTTTCCAGTTAGCGTCTCTTCAATCGTTCCCAGTCTCTGACCATTTCCAGTTAGCGTCTCTTCCATCGTTCCCAGTCTGACCGTTTCCAGTTAGCATCTCTTCCATCGTTCCCAGTCTGACCGTGTCCAGTTAGCGTCTCTTCCATCGTTCCAAATCTCTGACCTTTTCCAGTTAGCGTCTCTTCCATCGTTCCCAGTCTCTGACCGTTTCCAGTTAGCGTCTCTTCCATCGTTCCCAGTCTCTGACCGTTTCCAGTTAGCGTCTCTTCCATCGTTCCCAGTCTCTGACCGTTTCCAGTTAGCGTCTCTTCCATCGTTCCCAGTCTCTGACCGTTTCCAGTTAGCGTCTCTTCCATCGTTCCCAGTCTCTGACCGTTTCCAGTTAGCGTCTCTTCCATCGTTCCCAGTCTGACCGTTTTCAGTTAGCGTCACTTCCATCGTTCCAAATCTCTGACCTTTTCCAGTTAGCGTCTCTTCCATCGTTCCCAGTCTCTGACCGTTTCCAGTTAGCGTCTCTTCCATCATTCTCAGTCTCTGACCGTTTCCAGTTAGTGTATCTTCCATCGTTCCCAATCTCTGACCGTTTCCAGTTAGCGTCTCTTCAATCGTTCCCAGTCTGACCGTTTTCAGTTAGCGTCTCTTCCATCGTTCCAAATCTCTGACCTTTTCCAGTTAGCGTCTCTTCCATCGTTCCCAGTCTCTGACCGTTTCCAGTTAGCGTCTCTTCCATCATTCTCAGTCTCTGACCGTTTCCAGTTAGCGTATCTTCCATCGTTCCCAATCTCTGACCGTTTCCAGTTAGCGTCTCTTCCATCGTTCCCAGTCTGACCGTTTTCAGTTAGCGTCTCTTCCATCGTTCCAAATCTCTGACCTTTTCCAGTTAGCGTCTCTTCCATCGTTCCCAGTCTCTGACCGTTTCCAGTTAGCGTCTCTTCCATCATTCTCAGTCTCTGACCGTTTCCAGTTAACGTCTCTTCCATCGTTCCCAATCTCTGACCGTTTCCAGTTAGCGTCTCTTCAATCGTTCCCAGTCTCTGACCATTTCCAGTTAGCGTCTCTTCCATCGTTCCCAGTCTCTCACCGTTTCCAGTTAACGTCTCTTCCATCGTTCACAGTCTCTGACCGTCTCCAGTTAGCGTCTCTTCCATCGTTCACAGTCTGTGACCGTTTCCAGTTAGCGTCTCTTCCATCGTTCCCAGTCTGACTGTTTTCAGTTAGCGTCTCTTCCATCGTTCCAAATCTCTAACCGTTTCCAGTTAGCGTCTCTTCCATCGTTCCCAGTCTCTCACCGTTTCCAGTTAACGTCTCTTCCATCGTTCACAGTCTGTGACCGTTTCCAGTTAGCGTCTCTTCCATCGTTCCCAGTCTGACCGTTTTCAGTTAGCGTCTCTTCCGTCGTTCCAAATCTCTGACCTTTTCCAGTTAGCGTCTCTTCCATCGTTCCCAGTCTCAGACCGTTTCCAGTTAGCGTCTCTTCCATCGTTCCCAGTCTCTGACCGTTTCCAGTTAGCGTCTCTTCCATCGTTCCCAATCTCTGACCGTTTCCAGTTAGCGTCTCTTCAATCGTTCCCAGTCTCTGACCATTTCCAGTTAGCGTCTCTTCCATCGTTCCCAGTCTGACCGTTTCCAGTTAGCATCTCTTCCATCATTCCCAGTCTGACCGTGTCCAGTTAGCGTCTCTTCCATCGTTCCAAATCTCTGACCTTTTCCAGTTAGCGTCTCTTCCATCGTTCCCAGTCTCTGACCGTTTCCAGTTAGCGTCTCTTCCATCGTTCCCAGTCTCTGACCGTTTCCAGTTAGCGTCTCTTCCATCGTTCCCAGTCTCTGACCGTTTCCAGTTAGCGTCTCTTCCATCGTTCCCAGTCTCTGACCGTTTCCAGTTAGCGTCTCTTCCATCGTTCCCAGTCTCTGACCGTTTCCAGTTAGCGTCTCTTCCATCGTTCCCAGTCTGACCATTTCCAGTTAGCGTCTCTTCCATCGTTCCCAGTCTGACCGTTTTCAGTTAGCGTCACTTCCATCGTTCCAAATCTCTGACCTTTTCCAGTTAGCGTCTCTTCCATCGTTCCCAGTCTCTGACCGTTTCCAGTTAGCGTCTCTTCCATCATTCTCAGTCTCTGACCGTTTCCAGTTAGCGTCTCTTCCATCGTTCCCAATCTCTGACCGTTTCCAGTTAGCGTCTCTTCAATCGTTCCCAGTCTCTGACCATTTCCAGTTAGCGTCTCTTCGATCGTTCCCAGTCTGACCGTTTCCAGTTAGCATGTCTTCCATCGTTCCCAGTCTGACCGTTTCCAGTTAGCGTCTCTTCCATCGCTCCCAATCTCTGACCGTTTCCAGTTAGCGTCTCTTCAATCGTTCCCAGTCTCTGACCATTTCCAGTTAGCGTCTCTTCCATCGTTCCCAGTCTGACCGTTTCCAGTTAGCATCTCTTCCATCGTTCCCAGTCTGACCGTGTCCAGTTAGCGTCTCTTCCATCGTTCCAAATCTCTGACCTTTTCCAGTTAGCGTCTCTTCCATCGTTCCCAGTCTCTGACCGTTTCCAGTTAGCGTCTCTTCCATCGTTCCCAGTCTCTGACCGTTTCCAGTTAGCGTCTCTTCCATCGTTCCCAGTCTCTGACCGTTTCCAGTTAGCGTCTCTTCCATCGTTCCCAGTCTCTGACCGTTTCCAGTTAGCGTCTCTTCCATCGTTCCCAGTCTCTGACCGTTTCCAGTTAGCGTCTCTTCCATCGTTCCCAGTCTGACCGTTTTCAGTTAGCGTCACTTCCATCGTTCCAAATCTCTGACCTTTTCCAGTTAGCGTCTCTTCCATCGTTCCCAGTCTCTGACCGTTTCCAGTTAGCGTCTCTTCCATCATTCTCAGTCTCTGACCGTTTCCAGTTAGCGTATCTTCCATCGTTCCCAATCTCTGACCGTTTCCAGTTAGCGTCTCTTCAATCGTTCCCAGTCTCTGACCATTTCCAGTTAGCGTCTCTTCCATCGTTCCCAGTCTCTCACCGTTTCCAGTTAACGTCTCTTCCATCGTTCACAGTCTCTGACCGTCTCCAGTTAGCGTCTCTTCCATCGTTCACAGTCTGTGACCGTTTCTAGTTAGCGTCTCTTCCATCGTTCCCAGTCTGACCGTTTTCAGTTAGCGTCTCTTCCATCGTTCCAAATCTCTAACCGTTTCCAGTTAGCGTCTCTTCCATCGTTCCCAGTCTCTCACCGTTTCCAGTTAACGTCTCTTCCATCGTTCACAGTCTGTGACCGTTTCCAGTTAGCGTCTCTTCCATCGTTCCCAGTCTGACCGTTTTCAGTTAGCGTCTCTTCCGTCGTTCCAAATCTCTGACCTTTTCCAGTTAGCATCTCTTCCATCGTTCCCAGTCTCAGACCGTTTCCAGTTAGCGTCTCTTCCATCGTTCCCAGTCTCTGACCGTTTCCAGTTAGCGTCTCTTCCATCGTTCCCAATCTCTGACCGTTTCCAGTTAGCGTCTCTTCAATCGTTCCCAGTCTCTGACCATTTCCAGTTAGCGTCTCTTCCATCGTTCCCAGTCTGACCGTTTCCAGTTAGCATCTCTTCCATCGTTCCCAGTCTGACCGTGTCCAGTTAGCGTCTCTTCCATCGTTCCAAATCTCTGACCTTTTCCAGTTAGCGTCTCTTCCATCGTTCCCAGTCTCTGACCGTTTCCAGTTAGCGTCTCTTCCATCGTTCCCAGTCTCTGACCGTTTCCAGTTAGCGTCTCTTCCATCGTTCCCAGTCTCTGACCATTTCCAGTTAGCGTCTCTTCCATCGTTCCCAGTCTCTGACCGTTTCCAGTTAGCGTCTCTTCCATCGTTCCCAGTCTCTGACCGTTTCCAGTTAGCGTCTCTTCCATCGTTCCCAGTCTGACCGTTTTCAGTTAGCGTCACTTCCATCGTTCCAAATCTCTGACCTTTTCCAGTTAGCGTCTCTTCCATCGTTCCCAGTCTCTGACCGTTTCCAGTTAGCGTCTCTTCCATCATTCTCAGTCTCTGACCGTTTCCAGTTAGCGTATCTTCCATCGTTCCCAATCTCTGACCGTTTCCAGTTAGCGTCTCTTCAATCGTTCCCAGTCTCTGACCATTTCCAGTTAGCGTCTCTTCCATCGTTCCCAGTCTCTCACCGTTTCCAGTTAACGTCTCTTCCATCGTTCACAGTCTCTGACCGTCTCCAGTTAGCGTCTCTTCCATCGTTCACAGTCTGTGACCGTTTCTAGTTAGCGTCTCTTCCATCGTTCCCAGTCTGACCGTTTTCAGTTAGCGTCTCTTCCATCGTTCCAAATCTCTAACCGTTTCCAGTTAGCGTCTCTTCCATCGTTCCCAGTCTCTCACCGTTTCCAGTTAACGTCTCTTCCATCGTTCACAGTCTGTGACCGTTTCCAGTTAGCTTCTCTTCCATCGTTCCCAGTCTGACCGTTTTCAGTTAGCGTCTCTTCCGTCGTTCCAAATCTCTGACCTTTTCCAGTTAGCATCTCTTCCATCGTTCCCAGTCTCAGACCGTTTCCAGTTAGCGTCTCTTCCATCGTTCCCAGTCTCTGACCGTTTCCAGTTAGCGTCTCTTCCATCGTTCCCAATCTCTGACCGTTTCCAGTTAGCGTCTCTTCAATCGTTCCCAGTCTCTGACCATTTCCAGTTAGCGTCTCTTCGATCGTTCCCAGTCTGACCGTTTCCAGTTAGCATGTCTTCCATCGTTCCCAGTCTGACCGTTTCCAGTTAGCGTCTCTTCCATCGCTCCCAATCTCTGACCGTTTCCAGTTAGCGTCTCTTCAATCGTTCCCAGTCTCTGACCGTTTCCAGTTAGCGTCTCTTCCATCGTTCCCAGTCTCTGACCGTTTCCAGTTAGCGTCTCTTCCATCGTTCCCAGTCTGACCGTTTTCAGTTAGCGTCACTTCCATCGTTCCAAATCTCTGACCTTTTCCAGTTAGCGTCTCTTCCATCGTTCCCAGTCTCTGACCGTTTCCAGTTAGCGTCTCTTCCATCATTCTCAGTCTCTGACCGTTTCCAGTTAGCGTATCTTCCATCGTTCCCAATCTCTGACCATTTCCAGTTAGCGTCTCTTCAATCGTTCCCAGTCTCTGACCATTTCCAGTTAGCGTCTCTTCCATCGTTCCCAGTCTCTCACCGTTTCCAGTTAACGTCTCTTCCATCGTTCACAGTCTCTGACCGTCTCCAGTTAGCGTCTCTTCCATCGTTCACAGTCTGTGACCGTTTCTAGTTAGCGTCTCTTCCATCGTTCCCAGTCTGACCGTTTTCAGTTAGCGTCTCTTCCATCGTTCCAAATCTCTAACCGTTTCCAGTTAGCGTCTCTTCCATCGTTCCCAGTCTCTCACCGTTTCCAGTGAACGTCTCTTCCATCGTTCACAGTCTGTGACCGTTTCCAGTTAGCGTCTCTTCCATCGTTCCCAGTCTGACCGTTTTCAGTTAGCGTCTCTTCCGTCGTTCCAAATCTCTGACCTTTTCCAGTTAGCATCTCTTCCATCGTTCCCAGTCTCAGACCGTTTCCAGTTAGCGTCTCTTCCATCGTTCCCAGTCTCTGACCGTTTCCAGTTAGCGTCTCTTCCATCGTTCCCAATCTCTGACCGTTTCCAGTTAGCGTCTCTTCAATCGTTCCCAGTCTCTGACCATTTCCAGTTAGCGTCTCTTCCATCGTTCCCAGTCCTACCGTTTCCAGTTAGCATCTCTTCCATCGTTCCCAGTCTGACCGTTTCCAGTTAGCGTCTCTTCCATCGTTCCAAATCTCTGACCTTTTCCAGTTAGCGTCTCTTCCATCGTTCCCAGTCTCTGACCGTTTCCAGTTAGTGTCTCTTCCATCGTTCCCAGTCTCTGACCGTTTCCAGTTAGCGTCTCTTCCATCGTTCCCAATCTCTGACCGTTTCCAGTTAGCGTCTCTTCCATCGTTCCCAGTCTCTGACCGTTTCCAGTTAGCGTCTCTTCCATCGTTCCCAGTCTCTGACCGTTTCCAGTTAGCGTCTCTTCCATCGTTCCCAGTCTCTGACCGTTTCCAGTTAGCGTCTCTTCCATCGTTCCCAGTCTGACCGTTTTCAGTTAGCGTCTCTTCCATCGTTCCAAATCTCTGACCTTTTCCAGTTAGCGTCTCTTCCATCGTTCCCAGTCTCTCACCGTTTCCAGTTAACGTCTCTTCCATCGTTCACAGTCTCTGACCGTCTCCAGTTAGCGTCTCTTCCATCGTTCACAGTCTGTGACCGTTTCCAGTTAGCGTCTCTTCCATCGTTCCCAGTCTGACTGTTTTCAGTTAGCGTCTCTTCCATCGTTCCAAATCTCTAACCGTTTCCAGTTAGCGTCTCTTCCATCGTTCCCAGTCTCTCACCGTTTCCAGTTAACGTCTCTTCCATCGTTCACAGTCTGTGACCGTTTCCAGTTAGCGTCTCTTCCATCGTTCCCAGTCTGACCGTTTTCAGTTAGCGTCTCTTCCGTCGTTCCAAATCTCTGACCTTTTCCAGTTAGCGTCTCTTCCATCGTTCCCAGTCTCAGACCGTTTCCAGTTAGCGTCTCTTCCATCGTTCCCAGTCTCTGACCGTTTCCAGTTAGCGTCTCTTCCATCGTTCCCAATCTCTGACCGTTTCCAGTTAGCGTCTCTTCAATCGTTCCCAGTCTCTGACCATTTCCAGTTAGCGTCTCTTCCATCGTTCCCAGTCTGACCGTTTCCAGTTAGCATCTCTTCCATCATTCCCAGTCTGACCGTGTCCAGTTAGCGTCTCTTCCATCGTTCCAAATCTCTGACCTTTTCCAGTTAGCGTCTCTTCCATCGTTCCCAGTCTCTGACCGTTTCCAGTTAGCGTCTCTTCCATCGTTCCCAGTCTCTGACCGTTTCCAGTTAGCGTCTCTTCCATCGTTCCCAGTCTCTGACCGTTTCCAGTTAGCGTCTCTTCCATCGTTCCCAGTCTCTGACCGTTTCCAGTTAGCGTCTCTTCCATCGTTCCCAGTCTCTGACCGTTTCCAGTTAGCGTCTCTTCCATCATTCTCAGTCTCTGACCGTTTCCAGTTAGCGTATCTTCCATCGTTCCCAATCTCTGACCGTTTCCAGTTAGCGTCTCTTCAATCGTTCCCAGTCTCTGACCATTTCCAGTTAGCGTCTCTTCCATCGTTCCCAGTCTGACCGTTTTCAGTTAGCGTCACTTCCATCGTTCCAAATCTCTGACCTTTTCCAGTTAGCGTCTCTTCCATCGTTCCCAGTCTCTGACCGTTTCCAGTTAGCGTCTCTTCCATCATTCTCAGTCTCTGACCGTTTCCAGTTAGCGTCTCTTCCATCGTTCCCAATCTCTGACCGTTTCCAGTTAGCGTCTCTTCAATCGTTCCCAGTCTCTGACCATTTCCAGTTAGCGTCTCTTCGATCGTTCCCAGTCTGACCGTTTCCAGTTAGCATGTCTTCCATCGTTCCCAGTCTGACCGTTTCCAGTTAGCGTCTCTTCCATCGCTCCCAATCTCTGACCGTTTCCAGTTAGCGTCTCTTCAATCGTTCCCAGTCTCTGACCATTTCCAGTTAGCGTCTCTTCCATCGTTCCCAGTCTGACCGTTTCCAGTTAGCATCTCTTCCATCGTTCCCAGTCTGACCGTGTCCAGTTAGCGTCTCTTCCATCGTTCCAAATCTCTGACCTTTTCCAGTTAGCGTCTCTTCCATCGTTCCCAGTCTCTGACCGTTTCCAGTTAGCGTCTCTTCCATCGTTCCCAGTCTCTGACCGTTTCCAGTTAGCGTCTCTTCCATCGTTCCCAGTCTCTGACCGTTTCCAGTTAGCGTCTCTTCCATCGTTCCCAGTCTCTGACCGTTTCCAGTTAGCGTCTCTTCCATCGTTCCCAGTCTCTGACCGTTTCCAGTTAGCGTCTCTTCCATCGTTCCCAGTCTGACCGTTTTCAGTTAGCGTCACTTCCATCGTTCCAAATCTCTGACCTTTTCCAGTTAGCGTCTCTTCCATCGTTCCCAGTCTCTGACCGTTTCCAGTTAGCGTCTCTTCCATCATTCTCAGTCTCTGACCGTTTCCAGTTAGCGTATCTTCCATCGTTCCCAATCTCTGACCGTTTCCAGTTAGCGTCTCTTCAATCGTTCCCAGTCTCTGACCATTTCCAGTTAGCGTCTCTTCCATCGTTCCCAGTCTCTCACCGTTTCCAGTTAACGTCTCTTCCATCGTTCACAGTCTCTGACCGTCTCCAGTTAGCGTCTCTTCCATCGTTCACAGTCTGTGACCGTTTCTAGTTAGCGTCTCTTCCATCGTTCCCAGTCTGACCGTTTTCAGTTAGCGTCTCTTCCATCGTTCCAAATCTCTAACCGTTTCCAGTTAGCGTCTCTTCCATCGTTCCCAGTCTCTCACCGTTTCCAGTTAACGTCTCTTCCATCGTTCACAGTCTGTGACCGTTTCCAGTTAGCGTCTCTTCCATCGTTCCCAGTCTGACCGTTTTCAGTTAGCGTCTCTTCCGTCGTTCCAAATCTCTGACCTTTTCCAGTTAGCATCTCTTCCATCGTTCCCAGTCTCAGACCGTTTCCAGTTAGCGTCTCTTCCATCGTTCCCAGTCTCTGACCGTTTCCAGTTAGCGTCTCTTCCATTGTTCCCAATCTCTGACCGTTTCCAGTTAGCGTCTCTTCAATCGTTCCCAGTCTCTGACCATTTCCAGTTAGCGTCTCTTCCATCGTTCCCAGTCTGACCGTTTCCAGTTAGCATCTCTTCCATCGTTCCCAGTCTGACCGTGTCCAGTTAGCGTCTCTTCCATCGTTCCAAATCTCTGACCTTTTCCAGTTAGCGTCTCTTCCATCGTTCCCAGTCTCTGACCGTTTCCAGTTAGCGTCTCTTCCATCGTTCCCAGTCTCTGACCGTTTCCAGTTAGCGTCTCTTCCATCGTTCCCAGTCTCTGACCATTTCCAGTTAGCGTCTCTTCCATCGTTCCCAGTCTCTGACCGTTTCCAGTTAGCGTCTCTTCCATCGTTCCCAGTCTCTGACCGTTTCCAGTTAGCGTCTCTTCCATCGTTCCCAGTCTGACCGTTTTCAGTTAGCGTCACTTCCATCGTTCCAAATCTCTGACCTTTTCCAGTTAGCGTCTCTTCCATCGTTCCCAGTCTCTGACCGTTTCCAGTTAGCGTCTCTTCCATCATTCTCAGTCTCTGACCGTTTCCAGTTAGCGTATCTTCCATCGTTCCCAATCTCTGACCGTTTCCAGTTAGCGTCTCTTCAATCGTTCCCAGTCTCTGACCATTTCCAGTTAGCGTCTCTTCCATCGTTCCCAGTCTCTCACCGTTTCCAGTTAACGTCTCTTCCATCGTTCACAGTCTCTGACCGTCTCCAGTTAGCGTCTCTTCCATCGTTCACAGTCTGTGACCGTTTCTAGTTAGCGTCTCTTCCATCGTTCCCAGTCTGACCGTTTTCAGTTAGCGTCTCTTCCATCGTTCCAAATCTCTAACCGTTTCCAGTTAGCGTCTCTTCCATCGTTCCCAGTCTCTCACCGTTTCCAGTTAACGTCTCTTCCATCGTTCACAGTCTGTGACCGTTTCCAGTTAGCTTCTCTTCCATCGTTCCCAGTCTGACCGTTTTCAGTTAGCGTCTCTTCCGTCGTTCCAAATCTCTGACCTTTTCCAGTTAGCATCTCTTCCATCGTTCCCAGTCTCAGACCGTTTCCAGTTAGCGTCTCTTCCATCGTTCCCAGTCTCTGACCGTTTCCAGTTAGCGTCTCTTCCATCGTTCCCAATCTCTGACCGTTTCCAGTTAGCGTCTCTTCAATCGTTCCCAGTCTCTGACCATTTCCAGTTAGCGTCTCTTCGATCGTTCCCAGTCTGACCGTTTCCAGTTAGCATGTCTTCCATCGTTCCCAGTCTGACCGTTTCCAGTTAGCGTCTCTTCCATCGCTCCCAATCTCTGACCGTTTCCAGTTAGCGTCTCTTCAATCGTTCCCAGTCTCTGACCGTTTCCAGTTAGCGTCTCTTCCATCGTTCCCAGTCTCTGACCGTTTCCAGTTAGCGTCTCTTCCATCGTTCCCAGTCTGACCGTTTTCAGTTAGCGTCACTTCCATCGTTCCAAATCTCTGACCTTTTCCAGTTAGCGTCTCTTCCATCGTTCCCAGTCTCTGACCGTTTCCAGTTAGCGTCTCTTCCATCATTCTCAGTCTCTGACCGTTTCCAGTTAGCGTATCTTCCATCGTTCCCAATCTCTGACCATTTCCAGTTAGCGTCTCTTCAATCGTTCCCAGTCTCTGACCATTTCCAGTTAGCGTCTCTTCCATCGTTCCCAGTCTCTCACCGTTTCCAGTTAACGTCTCTTCCATCGTTCACAGTCTCTGACCGTCTCCAGTTAGCGTCTCTTCCATCGTTCACAGTCTGTGACCGTTTCTAGTTAGCGTCTCTTCCATCGTTCCCAGTCTGACCGTTTTCAGTTAGCGTCTCTTCCATCGTTCCAAATCTCTAACCGTTTCCAGTTAGCGTCTCTTCCATCGTTCCCAGTCTCTCACCGTTTCCAGTTAACGTCTCTTCCATCGTTCACAGTCTGTGACCGTTTCCAGTTAGCGTCTCTTCCATCGTTCCCAGTCTGACCGTTTTCAGTTAGCGTCTCTTCCGTCGTTCCAAATCTCTGACCTTTTCCAGTTAGCATCTCTTCCATCGTTCCCAGTCTCAGACCGTTTCCAGTTAGCGTCTCTTCCATCGTTCCCAGTCTCTGACCGTTTCCAGTTAGCGTCTCTTCCATCGTTCCCAATCTCTGACCGTTTCCAGTTAGCGTCTCTTCAATCGTTCCCAGTCTCTGACCATTTCCAGTTAGCGTCTCTTCCATCGTTCCCAGTCTGACCGTTTCCAGTTAGCATCTCTTCCATCGTTCCCAGTCTGACCGTTTCCAGTTAGCGTCTCTTCCATCGTTCCAAATCTCTGACCTTTTCCAGTTAGCGTCTCTTCCATCGTTCCCAGTCTCTGACCGTTTCCAGTTAGCGTCTCTTCCATCGTTCCCAGTCTCTGACCGTTTCCAGTTAGCGTCTCTTCCATCGTTCCCAATCTCTGACCGTTTCCAGTTAGCGTCTCTTCTATCGTTCCCAGTCTCTGACCGTTTCCAGTTAGCGTCTCTTCCATCGTTCCCAGTCTCTGACCGTTTCCAGTTAGCGTCTCTTCCATCGTTCCCAGTCTCTGACCGTTTCCAGTTAGCGTCTCTTCCATCGTTCCCAGTCTGACCGTTTTCAGTTAGCGTCTCTTCCATCGTTCCAAATCTCTGACCTTTTCCAGTTAGCGTCTCTTCCATCGTTCCCAGTCTCTGACCGTTTCCAGTTAGCGTCTCTTCCATCATTCTCAGTCTCTGACCGTTTCCAGTTAACGTCTCTTCCATCGTTCCCAATCTCTGACCGTTTCCAGTTAGCGTCTCTTCAATCGTTCCCAGTCTCTGACCATTTCCAGTTAGCGTCTCTTCCATCGTTCCCAGTCTCTCACCGTTTCCAGTTAACGTCTCTTCCATCGTTCACAGTCTCTGACCGTCTCCAGTTAGCGTCTCTTCCATCGTTCACAGTCTGTGACCGTTTCCAGTTAGCGTCTCTTCCATCGTTCCCAGTCTGACCGTTTTCAGTTAGCATCTCTTCCGTCGTTCCAAATCTCTGACCTTTTCCAGTTAGCGTCTCTTCCATCGTTCCCAGTCTCTGACCGTTTCCAGTTAACGTCTCTTCCATCGTTCCCAGTCTCTGACCGTTTCCAGTTAGCGTCTCTTCCATCGTTCCCAGTCTCTGACCGTTTCCAGTTAGCGTCTCTTCCATCGTTCCCAGTCTCTGACCGTTTCCAGTTAGCGTCTCTTCCATCGTTCCCAGTCTCTGACCGTTTCCAGTTAGCGTCTCTTCCATCGTTCCCAGTCTGACCGTTTTCAGTTAGCGTCACTTCCATCGTTCCAAATCTCTGACCTTTTCCAGTTAGCGTCTCTTCCATCGTTCCCAGTCTCTGACCGTTTCCAGTTAGCGTCTCTTCCATCATTCTCAGTCTCTGACCGTTTCCAGTTAGCGTATCTTCCATCGTTCCCAATCTCTGACCGTTTCCAGTTAGCGTCTCTTCAATCGTTCCCAGTCTCTGACCATTTCCAGTTAGCGTCTCTTCCATCGTTCCCAGTCTGACCGTTTTCAGTTAGCGTCACTTCCATCGTTCCAAATCTCTGACCTTTTCCAGTTAGCGTCTCTTCCATCGTTCCCAGTCTCTGACCGTTTCCAGTTAGCGTCTCTTCCATCATTCTCAGTCTCTGACCGTTTCCAGTTAGCGTCTCTTCCATCGTTCCCAATCTCTGACCGTTTCCAGTTAGCGTCTCTTCAATCGTTCCCAGTCTCTGACCGTTTCCAGTTAGCGTCTCTTCCATCGTTCCCAGTCTCTGACCGTTTCCAGTTAGCGTCTCTTCCATCGTTCCCAGTCTGACCGTTTTCAGTTAGCGTCTCTTCCATCGTTCCAAATCTCTGACCTTTTCCAGTTAGCGTCTCTTCCATCGTTCCCAGTCTCTGACCGTTTGCAGTTAGCGTCTCTTCCATCATTCTCAGTCTCTGACCGTTTCCAGTTAACGTCTCTTCCATCGTTCCCAATCTCTGACCGTTTCCAGTTAGCGTCTCTTCAATCGTTCCCAGTCTCTGACCATTTCCAGTTAGCGTCTCTTCCATCGTTCCCAGTCTCTCACCGTTTCCAGTTAACGTCTCTTCCATCGTTCACAGTCTCTGACCGTCTCCAGTTAGCGTCTCTTCCATCGTTCACAGTCTGTGACCGTTTCCAGTTAGCGTCTCTTCCATCGTTCCCAGTCTGACCGTTTTCAGTTAGCGTCTCTTCCGTCGTTCCAAATCTCTGACCTTTTCCAGTTAGCGTCTCTTCCATCGTTCCCAGTCTCAGACCGTTTCCAGTTAGCGTCTCTTCCATCGTTCACAGTCTCTGACCGTTTCCAGTTAGCGTCTCTTCCATCGTTCCCAATCTCTGACCGTTTCAAGTTAGCGTCTCTTCAACCGTTCCCAGTCTCTGACCATTTCCAGTTAGCGTCTCTTCGATCGTTCCCAGTCTGACCGTTTCCAGTTAGCATGTCTTCCATCGTTCCCAGTCTGACCGTTTCCAGTTAGCGTCTCTTCCATCGTTCCAAATCTCGGACCTTTTCCAGTTAGCGTCTCTTCCATCGTTCCCAGTCTCTGACCGTTTCCAGTTAGCGTCTCTTCCATCGTTCCCAGTCTCTGACCGTTTCCAGTTAGCGTCTCTTCCATCATTCCCAATCTCTGACCGTTTCCAGTTAGCGTCTCTTCAATCGTTCCCAGTCTCTGACCATTTCCAGGTAGCGTCTCTTCCATCGTTCCCAGTCTGACCGTTTCCAGTTAGCATCTCTTCCATCGTTCCCAGTCTGATCGTTTCCAGTTAGCGTCTCTTCCATCGTTCCCAGTCTGTGACCGTTTCCAGTTAGCGTCTCTTCCATCGTTCCCAGTCTCTGACCATTTCCAGTTAGTGTCTCTTCCATTGTTCCCAGTCTCTCACCGTTTCCAGTTAGCATCTCTTCCATTGTTCCCAGTCTGTGACCGTTTCCTGTTAACGTCTCTTCCATCATTCCCAGTCTCTGACCGTTTCCAGTTAGCGTCTCTTCCATCGTTCCCAGTCTGACCGTTTCCAGTTAGCGTCTCTTCCATCGTTCCCAGTCTGTGACCGTTTCCGGTTAGCGTCTCTTTCATCGTTCCCAGTCTCTGACCATTTCCAGTTAGCGTCTCTTCCATTGTTCCCAGTCTGTGACCGTTTCCAGTTAGCATCTCTTCCATTGTTCCCAGTCTGTGACCGTTTCCAGTTAGCGTCTCTTCCATCATTCCCAGTCTCTGACAGTTTCCAGTTAGCGTCTCTTCCATCGTTCCCAGTCTGTGACCGTTTCCAGTTAGCGTCTCTTCCATCGTTCCCAGTCTCTGACCGTTTCCAGTTAGCGTCTCTTCCATCGTTCCCAATCTCTGACCGTTTCCAGTTAGCGTCTCTTCAATCGTTCCCAGTCTCTGACCATTTCCAGTTAGCGTCTCTTCCATCGTTCCCAGTCTGACCGTTTTCAGTTAGTGTCTCTTCCATCGTTCCAAATCTCTAACCGTTTCCAGTTAGCGTCTCTTCCATCGTTCCCAGTCTCTCACCGTTTCCAGTTAACGTCTCTTCCATCGTTCACAGTCTGTGACCGTTTCCAGTTAGCGTCTCTTCCATCGTTCCCAGTCTGACCGTTTTCAGTTAGCGTCTCTTCCGTCGTTCCAAATCTCTGACCTTTTCCAGTTAGCATCTCTTCCATCGTTCCCAGTCTCAGACCGTTTCCAGTTAGCGTCTCTTCCATCGTTCCCAGTCTCTGACCGTTTCCAGTTAGCGTCTCTTCCATCGTTCCCAATCTCTGACCGTTTCCAGTTAGCGTCTCTTCAATCGTTCCCAGTCTCTGATCATTTCCAGTTAGCGTCTCTTCCATCGTTCCCAGTCTGACCGTTTCCAGTTAGCATCTCTTCCATCGTTCCCAGTCTGACCGTTTCCAGTTAGCGTCTCTTCCATCGTTCCAAATCTCTGACCTTTTCCAGTTAGCGTCTCTTCCATCGTTCCCAGTCTCTGACCGTTTCCAGTTAGCGTCTCTTCCATCGTTCCCAGTCTCTGACCGTTTCCAGTTAGCGTCTCTTCCATCGTTCCCAATCTCTGACCGTTTCCAGTTAGCGTCTCTTCCATCGTTCCCAGTCTCTGACCGTTTCCAGTTAGCGTCTCTTCCATCGTTCCCAGTCTCTGACCGTTTCCAGTTAGCGTCTCTTCCATCGTTCCCAGTCTCTGACCGTTTCCAGTTAGCGTCTCTTCCATCGTTCCCAGTCTGACCGTTTTCAGTTAGCGTCTCTTCCATCGTTCCAAATCTCTGACCTTTTCCAGTTAGCGTCTCTTCCATCGTTCCCAGTCTCTGACCGTTTCCAGTTAGCGTCTCTTCCATCATTCTCAGTCTCTGACCGTTTCCAGTTAACGTCTCTTCCATCGTTCCCAATCTCTGACCGTTTCCAGTTAACGTCTCTTCCATCGTTCCCAATCTCTGACCGTTTCCAGTTAGCGTCTCTTCGATCGTTCCCAGTCTGACCGTTTCCAGTTAGCATGTCTTCCATCGTTCCCAGTCTGACCGTTTCCAGTTAGCGTCTCGTCCATCGTTCCAAATCTCTGACCTTTTCCAGTTAGCGTCTCTTCCATCGTTCCCAGTCTCTGACCGTTTCCAGTTAGCGTCTCTTCCATCGTTCCCAGTCTCTGACCGTTTCCAGTTAGCGTCTCTTCCCTCATTCCCAGTCTCTGACCGTTTCCAGTTAGCGTCTCTTCCATCGTTCCCAGTCTCTGACCGTTTCCAGTTAGCGTCTCTTCCATCGTTCCCAGTCTCTGACCGTTTCCAGTTAGCGTCTCTTCCATCGTTCCCAGTCTCTGACCGTTTCCAGTTAGCGTCTCTTCCATCGTTCCCAGTCTCTGACCGTTTCCAGTTAGCGTCTCTTCCATCATTCTCAGTCTCTGACCGTTTCCAGTTAGCGTATCTTCCATCGTTCCCAATCTCTGACCGTTTCCAGTTAGCGTCTCTTCAATCGTTCCCAGTCTCTGACCATTTCCAGTTAGCGTCTCTTCCATCGTTCCCAGTCTCTCACCGTTTCCAGTTAACGTCTCTTCCATCGTTCACAGTCTCTGACCGTCTCCAGTTAGCGTTTCTTCCATCGTTCACAGTCTGTGACCGTTTCTAGTTAGCGTCTCTTCCATCGTTCCCAGTCTGACCGTTTTCAGTTAGTGTCTCTTCCATCGTTCCAAATCTCTAACCTTTTCCAGTTAGCGTCTCTTCCATCGTTCCCAGTCTCTCACCAATTCCAGTTAACGTCTCTTCCATCGTTCACAGTCTGTGACCGTTTCCAGTTAGCTTCTCTTCCATCGTTCCCAGTCTGACCGTTTTCAGTTAGCGTCTCTTCCGTCGTTCCAAATCTCTGACCTTTTCCAGTTAGCATCTCTTCCATCGTTCCCAGTCTCAGACTGTTTCCAGTTAGCGTCTCTTCCATCGTTCCCAGTCTCTGACCGTTTCCAGTTAGCGTCTCTTCCATCGTTCCCAATCTCTGACCGTTTCCAGTTAGCGTCTCTTCAATCGTTCCCAGTCTCTGACCATTTCCAGTTAGCGTCTCTTCGATCGTTCCCAGTCTGACCGTTTCCAGTTAGCATGTCTTCCATCGTTCCCAGTCTGACCGTTTCCAGTTAGCGTCTCTTCCATCGCTCCCAATCTCTGACCGTTTCCAGTTAGCGTCTCTTCAATCGTTCCCAGTCTCTGACCGTTTCCAGTTAGCGTCTCTTCCATCGTTCCCAGTCTCTGACCGTTTCCAGTTAGCGTCTCTTCCATCGTTCCCAGTCTGACCGTTTTCAGTTAGCGTCACTTCCATCGTTCCAAATCTCTGACCTTTTCCAGTTAGCGTCTCTTCCATCGTTCCCAGTCTCTGACCGTTTCCAGTTAGCGTCTCTTCCATCATTCTCAGTCTCTGACCGTTTCCAGTTAGCGTATCTTCCATCGTTCCCAATCTCTGACCATTTCCAGTTAGCGTCTCTTCAATCGTTCCCAGTCTCTGACCATTTCCAGTTAGCGTCTCTTCCATCGTTCCCAGTCTCTCACCGTTTCCAGTTAACGTCTCTTCCATCGTTCACAGTCTCTGACCGTCTCCAGTTAGCGTCTCTTCCATCGTTCACAGTCTGTGACCGTTTCTAGTTAGCGTCTCTTCCATCGTTCCCAGTCTGACCGTTTTCAGTTAGCGTCTCTTCCATCGTTCCAAATCTCTAACCGTTTCCAGTTAGCGTCTCTTCCATCGTTCCCAGTCTCTCACCGTTTCCAGTTAACGTCTCTTCCATCGTTCACAGTCTGTGACCGTTTCCAGTTAGCGTCTCTTCCATCGTTCCCAGTCTGACCGTTTTCAGTTAGCGTCTCTTCCGTCGTTCCAAATCTCTGACCTTTTCCAGTTAGCATCTCTTCCATCGTTCCCAGTCTCAGACCGTTTCCAGTTAGCGTCTCTTCCATCGTTCCCAGTCTCTGACCGTTTCCAGTTAGCGTCTCTTCCATCGTTCCCAATCTCTGACCGTTTCCAGTTAGCGTCTCTTCAATCGTTCCCAGTCTCTGACCATTTCCAGTTAGCGTCTCTTCCATCGTTCCCAGTCTGACCGTTTCCAGTTAGCATCTCTTCCATCGTTCCCAGTCTGACCGTTTCCAGTTAGCGTCTCTTCCATCGTTCCAAATCTCTGACCTTTTCCAGTTAGCGTCTCTTCCATCGTTCCCAGTCTCTGACCGTTTCCAGTTAGCGTCTCTTCCATCGTTCCCAGTCTCTGACCGTTTCCAGTTAGCGTCTCTTCCATCGTTCCCAATCTCTGACCGTTTCCAGTTAGCGTCTCTTCCATCGTTCCCAGTCTCTGACCGTTTCCAGTTAGCGTCTCTTCCATCGTTCCCAGTCTCTGACCGTTTCCAGTTAGCGTTTCTTCCATCGTTCCCAGTCTCTGACCGTTTCCAGTTAGCGTCTCTTCCATCGTTCCCAGTCTGACCGTTTTCAGTTAGCGTCTCTTCCATCGTTCCAAATCTCTGACCTTTTCCAGTTAGCGTCTCTTCCATCGTTCCCAGTCTCTGACCGTTTCCAGTTAGCGTCTCTTCCATCATTCTCAGTCTCTGACCGTTTCCAGTTAACGTCTCTTCCATCGTTCCCAATCTCTGACCGTTTCCAGTTAGCGTCTCTTCAATCGTTCCCAGTCTCTGACCATTTCCAGTTAGCGTCTCTTCCATCGTTCCCAGTCTCTCACCGTTTCCAGTTAACGTCTCTTCCATCGTTCACAGTCTCTGACCGTCTCCAGTTAGCGTCTCTTCCATCGTTCACAGTCTGTGACCGTTTCCAGTTAGCGTCTCTTCCATCGTTCCCAGTCTGACCGTTTTCAGTTAGCGTCTCTTCCGTCGTTCCAAATCTCTGACCTTTTCCAGTTAGCGTCTCTTCCATCGTTCCCAGTCTCAGACCGTTTCCAGTTAGCGTCTCTTCCATCGTTCACAGTCTCTGACCGTTTCCAGTTAGCGTCTCTTCCATCGTTCCCAATCTCTGACCGTTTCAAGTTAGCGTCTCTTCAACCGTTCCCAGTCTCTGACCATTTCCAGTTAGCGTCTCTTCGATCGTTCCCAGTCTGACCGTTTCCAGTTAGCATGTCTTCCATCGTTCCCAGTCTGACCGTTTCCAGTTAGCGTCTCTTCCATCGTTCCAAATCTCTGACCTTTTCCAGTTAGCGTCTCTTCCATCGTTCCCAGTCTCTGACCGTTTCCAGTTAGCGTCTCTTCCATCGTTCCCAGTCTCTGACCGTTTCCAGTTAGCGTCTCTTCCATCATTCCCAATCTCTGACCGTTTCCAGTTAGCGTCTCTTCAATCGTTCCCAGTCTCTGACCATTTCCAGGTAGCGTCTCTTCCATCGTTCCCAGTCTGACCGTTTCCAGTTAGCATCTCTTCCATCGTTCCCAGTCTGATCGTTTCCAGTTAGCGTCTCTTCCATCGTTCCCAGTCTGTGACCGTTTCCAGTTAGCGTCTCTTCCATCGTTCCCAGTCTCTGACCATTTCCAGTTAGTGTCTCTTCCATTGTTCCCAGTCTCTCACCGTTTCCAGTTAGCATCTCTTCCATTGTTCCCAGTCTGTGACCGTTTCCTGTTAACGTCTCTTCCATCATTCCCAGTCTCTGACCGTTTCCAGTTAGCGTCTCTTCCATCGTTCCCAGTCTTACCGTTTCCAGTTAGCGTCTCTTCCATCGTTCCCAGTCTGTGACCGTTTCCGGTTAGCGTCTCTTTCATCGTTCCCAGTCTCTGACCATTTCCAGTTAGCGTCTCTTCCATTGTTCCCAGTCTGTGACCGTTTCCAGTTAGCATCTCTTCCATTGTTCCCAGTCTGTGACCGTTTCCTGTTAGCGTCTCTTCCATCATTCCCAGTCTCTGACCGTTTCCAGTTAGCGTCTCTTCCATCGTTCCCAGTCTCTGACCGTTTCCAGTTAGCATCTCTTCCATCGTTGCCAGTCTCTGACCTTTTCCAGTTAGCGTCTCTTCCATCGTTCCCAGTCTGTGACCGTTTCCAGTTAGCGTCTTTTCCATCATTCCCAGTCTCTGACAGTTTCCAGTTAGCGTCTCTTCCATCGTTCCCAGTCTGTGACCGTTTCCAGTTAGCGTCTCTTCCATCGTTCCCAGTCTCTGACCGTTTCCAGTTAGCGTCTCTTCCATCGTTCCCAATCTCTGACCGTTTCCAGTTAGCGTCTCTTCAATCGTTCCCAGTCTCTGACCATTTCCAGTTAGCGTCTCTTCGATCGTTCCCAGTCTGACCGTTTCCAGTTAGCATGTCTTCCATCGTTCCCAGTCTGACCGTTTCCAGTTAGCGTCTCGTCCATCGTTCCAAATCTCTGACCTTTTCCAGTTAGCGTCTCTTCCATCGTTCCCAGTCTCTGACCGTTTCCAGTTAGCGTCTCTTCCATCGTTCCCAGTCTCTGACCGTTTCCAGTTAGCGTCTCTTCCCTCGTTCCCAGTCTCTGACCGTTTCCAGATAGCGTCTCTTCCATCGTTCCCAATCTCTGACCGTTTCCAGTTAGCGTCTCTTCAATCGTTCCCAGTCTCTGACCATTTCCAGGTAGCGTCTCTTCCATCGTTCCCAGTCTGACCGTTTCCAGTTAGCATCTCTTCCATCGTTCCCAGTCTGATCGTTTCCAGTTAGCGTCTCTTCCATCGTTCCCAGTCTGTGACCGTTTCCAGTTAGCGTCTCTTCCATCGTTCCCAGTCTGACCGTTTTCAGTTAGCGTCTCTTCGATCGTTCCCAGTCTGACCGTTTCCAGTAAGCATGTCTTCCATCGTTCCCAGTCTGACCGTTTCCAGTTAGCGTCTCTTCCATCGTTCCCAATCTCTGACCGTTTCAAGTTAGCGTCTCTTCAACCGTTCCCAGTCTCTGACCATTTCCAGTTAGCGTCTCTTCGATCGTTCCCAGTCTGACCGTTTCCAGTTAGCATGTCTTCCATCGTTCCCAGTCTGACGTTTTCCAGTTAGCGTCTCTTCCATCGTTCCCAGTCTCTGACCGTTTCCAGTTAGCGTCTCTTCCATCATTCTCAGTCTCTGACCGTTTCCAGTTAACGTCTCTTCCATCGTTCCCAATCTCTGACCGTTTCCAGTTAGCGTCTCTTCAATCGTTCCCAGTCTCTGACCATTTCCAGTTAGCGTCTCTTCCATCGTTCCCTGTCTCTCACCGTTTCCAGTTAACGTCTCTTCCATCGTTCACAGTCTCTGACCGTCTCCAGTTAGCGTCTCTTCCATCGTTCACAGTCTGTGACCGTTTCCAGTTAGCGTCTCTTCCATCGTTCCCAGTCTGACCGTTTTCAGTTAGCGTCTCTTCCGTCGTTCCAAATCCTGACATTTTCCAGTTAGCGTCTCTTCCATCGTTCCCAGTCTCAGACCGTTTCCAGTTAGCGTCTCTTCCATTGTTCACAGTCTCTGACCGTTTCCAGTTAGCGTCTCTTCCATCGTTCCCAATCTCTGACCGTTTCAAGTTAGCGTCTCTTCAACCGTTCCCAGTCTCTGACCATTTCCAGTTAGCATCTCTTCGATCGTTCCCAGTTTGACCGTTTCCAGTTAGCATGTCTTCCATCGTTCCCAGTCTGACCGTTTCCAGTTAGCGTCTCTTCCATCTTTCCAAATCTCTGACCTTTTCCAGTTAGCGTCTCTTCAATCGTTCCCAGTCTCTGACCATTTCCAGGTAGCGTCTCTTCCATCGTTCCCAGTCTGACCGTTTCCAGTTAGCATCTCTTCCATCGTTCCCAGTCTGATCGTTTCCAGTTAGCGTCTCTTCCATCGTTCCCAATCTGTGACCGTTTCCAGTTAGCGTCTCTTCCATCATTCTCAGTCTCTGACCGTTTCCAGTTAACGTCTCTTCCATCGTTCCCAATCTCTGACCATGTCCAGTTAGCATCTCTTCGATCGTTCCCAGTCTGACCGTTTCCAGTTAGCATGTCTTCCATCGTTCCCAGTCTGACCGTTTCCAGTTAGCGTCTCTTCCATCTTTCCAAATCTCTGACCTTTTCCAGTTAGCGTCTCTTCCATCGTTCCCAGTCTCTGACCGTTTCCAGTTAGCGTCTCTTCCATCGTTCCCAGTCTCTGACCGTTTCCAGTTAGCGTCTCTTCCATCGTTCCCAATCTCTGACCGTTTCCAGTTAGCGTCTCTTCAATCGTTCCCAGTCTCTGACCATTTCCAGGTAGCGTCTCTTCCATCGTTCCCAGTCTGACCGTTTCCAGTTAGCATCTCTTCCATCGTTCCCAGTCTGATCGTTTCCAGTTAGCGTCTCTTCCATCGTTCCCAGTCTGTGACCGTTTCCAGTTAGCGTCTCTTCCATCGTTCCCAGTCTCTGACCATTTCCAGTTAGTGTCTCTTCCATTGTTCCCAGTCTCTCACCGTTTCCAGTTAGCATCTCTTCCATTGTTCCCAGTCTGTGACCGTTTCCTGTTAACGTCTCTTCCATCATTCCCAGTCTCTGACCATTTCCAGTTAGCGTCTCTTCCATCGTTCCCAGTCTGACCGTTTCCAGTTAGCGTCTCTTCCATCGTTCCCAGTCTCTGACCGTTTCAAGTTAGCGTCTCTTCAACCGTTCCCAGTCTGTGACCGTTTCCAGTTAGCGTCTCTTCCATCGTTCCCAGTCTCTGACCATTTCCAGTTAGTGTCTCTTCCATTGTTCCCAGTCTCTCACCGTTTCCAGTTAGCATCTCTTCCATTGTTCCCAGTCTGTGACCGTTTCCTGTTAACGTCTCTTCCATCATTCCCAGTCTCTGACCGTTTCCAGTTAGCGTCTCTTCCATCGTTCACAGTCTCTGACCGTTTCCAGTTAGCGTCTCTTCCATCGTTCCCAATCTCTGACCGTTTCAAGTTAGCGTCTCTTCAACCGTTCCCAGTCTCTGACCATTTCCAGTTAGCGTCTCTTCGATCGTTCCCAGTCTGACCGTTTCCAGTTAGCATGTCTTCCATCGTTCCCAGTCTGACCGTTTCCAGTTAGCGTCTCTTCCATCGTTCCCAATCTCTGACCGTTTCAAGTTAGCGTCTCTTCAACCGTTCCCAGTCTCTGACCATTTCCAGTTAGCGTCTCTTCGATCGTTCCCAGTCTGACCGTTTCCAGTTAGCATGTCTTCCATCGTTCCCAGTCTGACGTTTTCCAGTTAGCGTCTCTTCCATCGTTCCCAGTCTCTGACCGTTTCCAGTTAGCGTCTCTTCCATCATTCTCAGTCTCTGACCGTTTCCAGTTAACGTCTCTTCCATCGTTCCCAATCTCTGACCGTTTCCAGTTAGCGTCTCTTCAATCGTTCCCAGTCTCTGACCATTTCCAGTTAGCGTCTCTTCCATCGTTCCCTGTCTCTCACCGTTTCCAGTTAACGTCTCTTCCATCGTTCACAGTCTCTGACCGTCTCCAGTTAGCGTCTCTTCCATCGTTCACAGTCTGTGACCGTTTCCAGTTAGCGTCTCTTCCATCGTTCCCAGTCTGACCGTTTTCAGTTAGCGTCTCTTCCGTCGTTCCAAATCTCTGACCTTTTCCAGTTAGCGTCTCTTCCATCGTTCCCAGTCTCAGACCGTTTCCAGTTAGCGTCTCTTCCATTGTTCACAGTCTCTGACCGTTTCCAGTTAGCGTCTCTTCCATCGTTCCCAATCTCTGACCGTTTCAAGTTAGCGTCTCTTCAACCGTTCCCAGTCTCTGACCATTTCCAGTTAGCATCTCTTCGATCGTTCCCAGTCTGACCGTTTCCAGTTAGCATGTCTTCCATCGTTCCCAGTCTGACCGTTTCCAGTTAGCATCTCTTCCATCGTTCCCAGTCTGACCGTTTCCAGTTAGCATCTCTTCCATCGTTCCCAGTCTGATCGTTTCCAGTTAGCGTCTCTTCCATCGTTCCCAGTCTGTGACCGTTTCCAGTTAGCGTCTCTTCCATCATTCTCAGTCTCTGACCGTTTCCAGTTAACGTCTCTTCCATCGTTCCCAATCTCTGACCATGTCCAGTTAGCATCTCTTCGATCGTTCCCAGTCTGACCGTTTCCAGTTAGCATGTCTTCCATCGTTCCCAGTCTGACCGTTTCCAGTTAGCCTCTCTTCCATCTTTCCAAATCTCTGACCTTTTCCAGTTAGCGTCTCTTCCATCGTTCCCAGTCTCTGACCGTTTCCAGTTAGCGTCTCTTCCATCGTTCCCAGTCTCTGACCGTTTCCAGTTAGCGTCTCTTCCATCGTTCCCAATCTCTGACCGTTTCCAGTTAGCGTCTCTTCAATCGTTCCCAGTCTCTGACCATTTCCAGGTAGCGTCTCTTCCATCGTTCCCAGTCTGACCGTTTCCAGTTAGCATCTCTTCCATCGTTCCCAGTCTGATCGTTTCCAGTTAGCGTCTCTTCCATCGTTCCCAGTCTGTGACCGTTTCCAGTTAGCGTCTCTTCCATCGTTCCCAGTCTCTGACCATTTCCAGTTAGTGTCTCTTCCATTGTTCCCAGTCTCTCACCGTTTCCAGTTAGCATCTCTTCCATTGTTCCCAGTCTGTGACCGTTTCCTGTTAACGTCTCTTCCATCATTCCCAGTCTCTGACCGTTTCCAGTTAGCGTCTCTTCCATCGTTCCCAGTCTGACCGTTTCCAGTTAGCGTCTCTTCCATCGTTCCCAGTCTGTGACCGTTTCCGGTTAGCGTCTCTTTCATCGTTCCCAGTCTCTGACCATTTCCAGTTAGCGTCTCTTCCATTGTTCCCAGTCTGTGACCGTTTCCAGTTAGCATCTCTTCCATTGTTCCCAGTCTGTGACCGTTTCCTGTTAGCGTCTCTTCCATCATTCCCAGTCTCTGACCGTTTCCAGTTAGCGTCTCTTCCATCGTTCCCAGTCTCTGACCGTTTCCAGTTAGCATCTCTTCCATCGTTGCCAGTCTCTGACCTTTTCCAGTTAGCGTCTCTTCCATCGTTCCCAGTCTGTGACCGTTTCCAGTTAGCGTCTCTTCCATCATTCCCAGTCTCTGACAGTTTCCAGTTAGCGTCTCTTCCATCGTTCCCAGTCTGTGACCGTTTCCAGTTAGCGTCTCTTCCATCGTTCCCAGTCTCTGACCGTTTCCAGTTAGCGTCTCTTCCATCGTTCCCAATCTCTGACCGTTTCCAGTTAGCGTCTCTTCAATCGTTCCCAGTCTCTGACCATTTCCAGTTAGCGTCTCTTCGATCGTTCCCAGTCTGACCGTTTCCAGTTAGCATGTCTTCCATCGTTCCCAGTCTGACCGTTTCCAGTTAGCGTCTCGTCCATCGTTCCAAATCTCTGACCTTTTCCAGTTAGCGTCTCTTCCATCGTTCCCAGTCTCTGACCGTTTCCAGTTAGCGTCTCTTCCATCGTTCCCAGTCTCTGACCGTTTCCAGTTAGCGTCTCTTCCCTCGTTCCCAGTCTCTGACCGTTTCCAGTTAGCGTCTCTTCCATCGTTCCCAATCTCTGACCGTTTCCAGTTAGCGTCTCTTCAATCGTTCCCAGTCTCTGACCATTTCCAGGTAGCGTCTCTTCCATCGTTCCCAGTCTGACCGTTTCCAGTTAGCATCTCTTCCATCGTTCCCAGTCTGATCGTTTCCAGTTAGCGTCTCTTCCATCGTTCCCAGTCTGTGACCGTTTCCAGTTAGCGTCTCTTCCATCGTTCCCAGTCTCTGACCATTTCCAGTTAGTGTCTCTTCCATTGTTCCCAGTCTCTCACCGTTTCCAGTTAGCATCTCTTCCATTGTTCCCAGTCTGTGACCGTTTCCTGTTAGCGTCTCTTCCATCATTCCCAGTCTCTGACCGTTTCCAGTTAGCGTCTCTTCCATCATTCCCAGTCTGACCGTTTCCAGTTAGCGTCTCTTCCATCGTTCCCAGTCTGTGACCGTTTCCGGTTAGCGTCTCTTTCATCGTTCCCAGTCTCTGACCATTTCCAGTTAGCGTCTCTTCCATTGTTCCCAGTCTGTGACCGTTTCCAGTTAGCATCTCTTCCATTGTTCCTAGTCTGTGACCGTTTCCTGTTAGCGTCTCTTCCATCATTCCCAGTCTCAGACCGTTTCCAGTTAGCGTCTCTTCCATCGTTCCCAGTCTCTGACCATTTCCAGTTAGCGTCTCTTCCATCGTTCCCAATCTCTGACCGTTTCCAGTTAGCGTCTCTTCAATCGTTCCCAGTCTCTGACCATTTCCAGTTAGCGTCTCTTCCATCGTTCCCAGTCCTACCGTTTCCAGTTAGCATCTCTTCCATCGTTCCCAGTCTGACCGTTTCCAGTTAGCGTCTCTTCCATCGTTCCAAATCTCTGACCTTTTCCAGTTAGCGTCTCTTCCATCGTTCCCAGTCTCTGACCGTTTCCAGTTAGCGTCTCTTCTATCGTTCCCAGTCTCTGACCGTTTCCAGTTAGCGTCTCTTCAATCGTTCCCAGTCTCTGACCATTTCCAGTTAGCGTCTCTTCCATCGTTCCCTGTCTCTCACCGTTTCCAGTTAACGTCTCTTCCATCGTTCACAGTCTCTGACCGTCTCCAGTTAGCGTCTCTTCCATCGTTCACAGTCTGTGACCGTTTCCAGTTAGCGTCTCTTCCATCGTTCCCAGTCTGACCGTTTTCAGTTAGCGTCTCTTCCGTCGTTCCAAATCTCTGACCTTTTCCAGTTAGCGTCTCTTCCATCGTTCCCAGTCTCAGACCGTTTCCAGTTAGCGTCTCTTCCATTGTTCACAGTCTCTGACCGTTTCCAGTTAGCGTCTCTTCCATCGTTCCCAATCTCTGACCGTTTCAAGTTAGCGTCTCTTCAACCGTTCCCAGTCTCTGACCATTTCCAGTTAGCATCTCTTCGATCGTTCCCAGTCTGACCGTTTCCAGTTAGCATGTCTTCCATCGTTCCCAGTCTGACCGTTTCCAGTTAGCGTCTCTTCCATCTTTCCAAATCTCTGACCTTTTCCAGTTAGCGTCTCTTCCATCGTTCCCAGTCTCTGACCGTTTCCAGTTAGCGTCTCTTCCATCGTTCCCAGTCTCTGACCCTTTCCAGTTAGCGTCTCTTCCATCGTTCCCAATCTCTGACCGTTTCCAGTTAGCGTCTCTTCCATCGTTCCCAGTCTCTGACCATTTCCAGGTAGCGTCTCTTCCATCGTTCCCAGTCTGACCGTTTCCAGTTAGCATCTCTTCCATCGTTCCCAGTCTGATCGTTTCCAGTTAGCGTCTCTTCCATCGTTCCCAGTCTGTGACCGTTTCCAGTTAGCGTCTCTTCCATCATTCTCAGTCTCTGACCGTTTCCAGTTAACGTCTCTTCCATCGTTCCCAATCTCTGACCATTTCCAGTTAGCATCTCTTCGATCGTTCCCAGTCTGACCGTTTCCAGTTAGCATGTCTTCCATCGTTCCCAGTCTGACCGTTTCCAGTTAGCGTCTCTTCCATCTTTCCAAATCTCTGACGTTTTCCAGTTAGCGTCTCTTCCATCGTTCCCAGTCTCTGACCGTTTCCAGTTAGCGTCTCTTCCATCGTTCCCAGTCTCTGACCGTTTCCAGTTAGCGTCTCTTCCATCGTTCCCAATCTCTGACCGTTTCCAGTTAGCGTCTCTTCAATCGTTCCCAGTCTCTGACCATTTCCAGGTAGCGTCTCTTCCATCGTTCCCAGTCTGACCGTTTCCAGTTAGCATCTCTTCCATCGTTCCCAGTCTGATCGTTTCCAGTTAGCGTCTCTTCCATCGTTCCCAGTCTGTGACCGTTTCCAGTTAGCGTCTCTTCCATCGTTCCCAGTCTCTGACCATTTCCAGTTAGTGTCTCTTCCATTGTTCCCAGTCTCTCACCGTTTCCAGTTAGCATCTCTTCCATTGTTCCCAGTCTGTGACCGTTTCCTGTTAACGTCTCTTCCATCATTCCCAGTCTGTGACCGTTTCCTGTTAGCGTCTCTTCCATCATTCCCAGTCTCTGACCGTTTCCAGTTAGCGTCTCTTCCATCGTTCCCAGTCTCTGACCGTTTCCAGTTAGCATCTCTTCCATCGTTGCCAGTCTCTGACCTTTTCCAGTTAGCGTCTCTTCCATCGTTCCCAGTCTGTGACCGTTTCCAGTTAGCGTCTCTTCCATCATTCCCAGTCTCTGACAGTTTCCAGTTAGCGTCTCTTCCATCGTTCCCAGTCTGTGACCGTTTCCAGTTAGCGTCTCTTCCATCGTTCCCAGTCTCTGACCGTTTCCAGTTAGCGTCTCTTCCATCGTTCCCAATCTCTGACCGTTTCCAGTTAGCGTCTCTTCAATCGTTCCCAGTCTCTGACCATTTCCAGTTAGCGTCTCTTCGATCGTTCCCAGTCTGACCGTTTCCAGTTAGCATGTCTTCCATCGTTCCCAGTCTGACCGTTTCCAGTTAGCGTCTCGTCCATCGTTCCAAATCTCTGACCTTTTCCAGTTAGCGTCTCTTCCATCGTTCCCAGTCTCTGACCGTTTCCAGTTAGCGTCTCTTCCATCGTTCCCAGTCTCTGACCGTTTCCAGTTAGCGTCTCTTCCCTCGTTCCCAGTCTCTGACCGTTTCCAGTTAGCGTCTCTTCCATCGTTCCCAATCTCTGACCGTTTCCAGTTAGCGTCTCTTCAATCGTTCCCAGTCTCTGACCATTTCCAGGTAGCGTCTCTTCCATCGTTCCCAGTCTGACCGTTTCCAGTTAGCATCTCTTCCATCGTTCCCAGTCTGATCGTTTCCAGTTAGCGTCTCTTCCATCGTTCCCAGTCTGTGACCGTTTCCAGTTAGCGTCTCTTCCATCGTTCCCAGTCTCTGACCATTTCCAGTTAGTGTCTCTTCCATTGTTCCCAGTCTCTCACCGTTTCCAGTTAGCATCTCTTCCATTGTTCCCAGTCTGTGACCGTTTCCTGTTAGCGTCTCTTCCATCATTCCCAGTCTCTGACCGTTTCCAGTTAGCGTCTCTTCCATCATTCCCAGTCTGACCGTTTCCAGTTAGCGTCTCTTCCATCGTTCCCAGTCTGTGACCGTTTCCGGTTAGCGTCTCTTTCATCGTTCCCAGTCTCTGACCATTTCCAGTTAGCGTCTCTTCCATTGTTCCCAGTCTGTGACCGTTTCCAGTTAGCATCTCTTCCATTGTTCCTAGTCTGTGACCGTTTCCTGTTAGCGTCTCTTCCATCATTCCCAGTCTCAGACCGTTTCCAGTTAGTGTCTCTTCCATCGTTCCCAGTCTCTGACCATTTCCAGTTAGCGTCTCTTCCATCGTTCCCAATCTCTGACCGTTTCCAGTTAGCGTCTCTTCAATCGTTCCCAGTCTCTGACCATTTCCAGTTAGCGTCTCTTCCATCGTTCCCAGTCCTACCGTTTCCAGTTAGCATCTCTTCCATCGTTCCCAGTCTGACCGTTTCCAGTTAGCGTCTCTTCCATCGTTCCAAATCTCTGACCTTTTCCAGTTAGCGTCTCTTCCATCGTTCCCAGTCTCTGACCGTTTCCAGTTAGCGTCTCTTCAATCGTTCCCAGTCTCTGACCATTTCCAGTTAGCGTCTCTTCCATCGTTCCCAGTCCTACCGTTTCCAGTTAGCATCTCTTCCATCGTTCCCAGTCTGACCGTTTCCAGTTAGCGTCTCTTCCATCGTTCCAAATCTCTGACCTTTTCCAGTTAGCGTCTCTTCCATCTTTCCAAATCTCTGACCTTTTCCAGTTAGCGTCTCTTCCATCGTTCCCAGTCTCTGACCGTTTCCAGTTAGCGTCTCTTCCATCGTTCCCAGTCTCTGACCGTTTCCAGTTAGCGTCTCTTCCATCGTTCCCAATCTCTGACCGTTTCCAGTTAGCGTCTCTTCAATCGTTCCCAGTCTCTGACCATTTCCAGGTAGCGTCTCTTCCATCGTTCCCAGTCTGACCGTTTCCAGTTAGCATCTCTTCCATCGTTCCCAGTCTGATCGTTTCCAGTTAGCGTCTCTTCCATCGTTCCCAGTCTGTGACCGTTTCCAGTTAGCGTCTCTTCCATCGTTCCCAGTCTCTGACCATTTCCAGTTAGTGTCTCTTCCATTGTTCCCAGTCTCTCACCGTTTCCAGTTAGCATCTCTTCCATTGTTCCCAGTCTGTGACCGTTTCCTGTTAACGTCTCTTCCATCATTCCCAGTCTGTGACCGTTTCCTGTTAGCGTCTCTTCCATCATTCCCAGTCTCTGACCGTTTCCAGTTAGCGTCTCTTCCATCGTTCCCAGTCTCTGACCGTTTCCAGTTAGCATCTCTTCCATCGTTGCCAGTCTCTGACCTTTTCCAGTTAGCGTCTCTTCCATCGTTCCCAGTCTGTGACCGTTTCCAGTTAGCGTCTCTTCCATCATTCCCAGTCTCTGACAGTTTCCAGTTAGCGTCTCTTCCATCGTTCCCAGTCTGTGACCGTTTCCAGTTAGCGTCTCTTCCATCGTTCCCAGTCTCTGACCGTTTCCAGTTAGCGTCTCTTCCATCGTTCCCAATCTCTGACCGTTTCCAGTTAGCGTCTCTTCAATCGTTCCCAGTCTCTGACCATTTCCAGTTAGCGTCTCTTCGATCGTTCCCAGTCATGTCCGTTTCCAGTTAGCATGTCTTCCATCGTTCCCAGTCTGACCGTTTCCAGTTAGCGTCTCGTCCATCGTTCCAAATCTCTGACCTTTTCCAGTTAGCGTCTCTTCCATCGTTCCCAGTCTCTGACCGTTTCCAGTTAGCGTCTCTTCCATCGTTCCCAGTCTCTGACCGTTTCCAGTTAGCGTCTCTTCCCTCGTTCCCAGTCTCTGACCGTTTCCAGTTAGCGTCTCTTCCATCGTTCCCAATCTCTGACCGTTTCCAGTTAGCGTCTCTTCAATCGTTCCCAGTCTCTGACCATTTCCATGTAGCGTCTCTTCCATCGTTCCCAGTCTGACCGTTTCCAGTTAGCATCTCTTCCATCGTTCCCAGTCTGATCGTTTCCAGTTAGCGTCTCTTCCATCGTTCCCAGTCTGTGACCGTTTCCAGTTAGCGTCTCTTCCATCGTTCCCAGTCTCTGACCATTTCCAGTTAGTGTCTCTTCCATTGTTCCCAGTCTCTCACCGTTTCCAGTTAGCATCTCTTCCATTGTTCCCAGTCTGTGACCGTTTCCTGTTAGCGTCTCTTCCATCATTCCCAGTCTCTGACCGTTTCCAGTTAGCGTCTCTTCCATCATTCCCAGTCTGACCGTTTCCAGTTAGCGTCTCTTCCATCGTTCCCAGTCTGTGACCGTTTCCGGTTAGCGTCTCTTTCATCGTTCCCAGTCTCTGACCATTTCCAGTTAGCGTCTCTTCCATTGTTCCCAGTCTGTGACCGTTTCCAGTTAGCATCTCTTCCATTGTTCCTAGTCTGTGACCGTTTCCTGTTAGCGTCTCTTCCATCATTCCCAGTCTCAGACCGTTTCCAGTTAGCGTCTCTTCCATCGTTCCCAGTCTCTGACCATTTCCAGTTAGCGTCTCTTCCATCGTTCCCAATCTCTGACCGTTTCCAGTTAGCGTCTCTTCAATCGTTCCCAGTCTCTGACCATTTCCAGTTAGCGTCTCTTCCATCGTTCCCAGTCCTACCGTTTCCAGTTAGCATCTCTTCCATCGTTCCCAGTCTGACCGTTTCCAGTTAGCGTCTCTTCCATCGTTCCAAATCTCTGACCTTTTCCAGTTAGCGTCTCTTCCATCGTTCCCAGTCTCTGACCGTTTCCAGTTAGCGTCTCTTCTATCGTTCCCAGTCTCTGACCGTTTCCAGTTAGCGTCTCTTCAATCGTTCCCAGTCTCTGACCATTTCCAGTTAGCGTCTCTTCCATCGTTCCCTGTCTCTCACCGTTTCCAGTTAACGTCTCTTCCATCGTTCACAGTCTCTGACCGTCTCCAGTTAGCGTCTCTTCCATCGTTCACAGTCTGTGACCGTTTCCAGTTAGCGTCTCTTCCATCGTTCCCAGTCTGACCGTTTTCAGTTAGCGTCTCTTCCGTCGTTCCAAATCTCTGACCTTTTCCAGTTAGCGTCTCTTCCATCGTTCCCAGTCTCAGACCGTTTCCAGTTAGCGTCTCTTCCATTGTTCACAGTCTCTGACCGTTTCCAGTTAGCGTCTCTTCCATCGTTCCCAATCTCTGACCGTTTCAAGTTAGCGTCTCTTCAACCGTTCCCAGTCTCTGACCATTTCCAGTTAGCATCTCTTCGATCGTTTCCAGTCTGACCGTTTCCAGTTAGCATCTCTTCCATCGTTCCCAGTCTGATCGTTTCCAGTTAGCGTCTCTTCCATCGTTCCCAGTCTGTGACCGTTTCCAGTTAGCGTCTCTTCCATCATTCTCAGTCTCTGACCGTTTCCAGTTAACGTCTCTTCCATCGTTCCCAATCTCTGACCATTTCCAGTTAGCATCTCTTCGATCGTTCCCAGTCTGACCGTTTCCAGTTAGCATGTCTTCCATCGTTCCCAGTCTGACCGTTTCCAGTTAGCGTCTCTTCCATCTTTCCAAATCTCTGACCTTTTCCAGTTAGCGTCTCTTCCATCGTTCCCAGTCTCTGACCGTTTCCAGTTAGCGTCTCTTCCATCGTTCCCAGTCTCTGACCGTTTCCAGTTAGCGTCTCTTCCATCGTTCCCAATCTCTGACCGTTTCCAGTTAGCGTCTCTTCAATCGTTCCCAGTCTCTGACCATTTCCAGGTAGCGTCTCTTCCATCGTTCCCAGTCTGACCGTTTCCAGTTAGCATCTCTTCCATCGTTCCCAGTCTGATCGTTTCCAGTTAGCGTCTCTTCCATCGTTCCCAGTCTGTGACCGTTTCCAGTTAGCGTCTCTTCCATCGTTCCCAGTCTCTGACCATTTCCAGTTAGTGTCTCTTCCATTGTTCCCAGTCTCTCACCGTTTCCAGTTAGCATCTCTTCCATTGTTCCCAGTCTGTGACCGTTTCCTGTTAACGTCTCTTCCATCATTCCCAGTCTGTGACCGTTTCCTGTTAGCGTCTCTTCCATCATTCCCAGTCTCTGACCGTTTCCAGTTAGCGTCTCTTCCATCGTTCCCAGTCTCTGACCGTTTCCAGTTAGCATCTCTTCCATCGTTGCCAGTCTCTGACCTTTTCCAGTTAGCGTCTCTTCCATCGTTCCCAGTCTGTGACCGTTTCCAGTTAGCGTCTCTTCCATCATTCCCAGTCTCTGACAGTTTCCAGTTAGCGTCTCTTCCATCGTTCCCAGTCTGTGACCGTTTCCAGTTAGCGTCTCTTCCATCGTTCCCAGTCTCTGACCGTTTCCAGTTAGCGTCTCTTCCATCGTTCCCAATCTCTGACCGTTTCCAGTTAGCGTCTCTTCAATCGTTCCCAGTCTCTGACCATTTCCAGTTAGCGTCTCTTCGATCATTCCCAGTCTGACCGTTTCCAGTTAGCATGTCTTCCATCGTTCCCAGTCTGACCGTTTCCAGTTAGCGTCTCGTCCATCGTTCCAAATCTCTGACCTTTTCCAGTTAGCGTCTCTTCCATCGTTCCCAGTCTCTGACCGTTTCCAGTTAGCGTCTCTTCCATCGTTCCCAGTCTCTGACCGTTTCCAGTTAGCGTCTCTTCCCTCGTTCCCAGTCTCTGACCGTTTCCAGTTAGCGTCTCTTCCATCGTTCCCAATCTCTGACCGTTTCCAGTTAGCGTCTCTTCAATCGTTCCCAGTCTCTGACCATTTCCAGGTAGCGTCTCTTCCATCGTTCCCAGTCTGACCGTTTCCAGTTAGCATCTCTTCCATCGTTCCCAGTCTGATCGTTTCCAGTTAGCGTCTCTTCCATCGTTCCCAGTCTGTGACCGTTTCCAGTTAGCGTCTCTTCCATCGTTCCCAGTCTCTGACCATTTCCAGTTAGTGTCTCTTCCATTGTTCCCAGTCTCTCACCGTTTCCAGTTAGCATCTCTTCCATTGTTCCCAGTCTGTGACCGTTTCCTGTTAGCGTCTCTTCCATCATTCCCAGTCTCTGACCGTTTCCAGTTAGCGTCTCTTCCATCATTCCCAGTCTGACCGTTTCCAGTTAGCGTCTCTTCCATCGTTCCCAGTCTGTGACCGTTTCCGGTTAGCGTCTCTTTCATCGTTCCCAGTCTCTGACCATTTCCAGTTAGCGTCTCTTCCATTGTTCCCAGTCTGTGACCGTTTCCAGTTAGCATCTCTTCCATTGTTCCTAGTCTGTGACCGTTTCCTGTTAGCGTCTCTTCCATCATTCCCAGTCTCAGACCGTTTCCAGTTAGTGTCTCTTCCATCGTTCCCAGTCTCTGACCATTTCCAGTTAGCGTCTCTTCCATCGTTCCCAATCTCTGACCGTTTCCAGTTAGCGTCTCTTCAATCGTTCCCAGTCTCTGACCATTTCCAGTTAGCGTCTCTTCCATCGTTCCCAGTCCTACCGTTTCCAGTTAGCATCTCTTCCATCGTTCCCAGTCTGACCGTTTCCAGTTAGCGTCTCTTCCATCGTTCCAAATCTCTGACCTTTTCCAGTTAGCGTCTCTTCCATCGTTCCCAGTCTCTGACCGTTTCCAGTTAGCGTCTCTTCAATCGTTCCCAGTCTCTGACCATTTCCAGTTAGCGTCTCTTCCATCGTTCCCAGTCCTACCGTTTCCAGTTAGCATCTCTTCCATCGTTCCCAGTCTGACCGTTTCCAGTTAGCGTCTCTTCCATCGTTCCAAATCTCTGACCTTTTCCAGTTAGCGTCTCTTCCATCTTTCCAAATCTCTGACCTTTTCCAGTTAGCGTCTCTTCCATCGTTCCCAGTCTCTGACCGTTTCCAGTTAGCGTCTCTTCCATCGTTCCCAGTCTCTGACCGTTTCCAGTTAGCGTCTCTTCCATCGTTCCCAATCTCTGACCGTTTCCAGTTAGCGTCTCTTCAATCGTTCCCAGTCTCTGACCATTTCCAGGTAGCGTCTCTTCCATCGTTCCCAGTCTGACCGTTTCCAGTTAGCATCTCTTCCATCGTTCCCAGTCTGATCGTTTCCAGTTAGCGTCTCTTCCATCGTTCCCAGTCTGTGACCGTTTCCAGTTAGCGTCTCTTCCATCGTTCCCAGTCTCTGACCATTTCCAGTTAGTGTCTCTTCCATTGTTCCCAGTCTCTCACCGTTTCCAGTTAGCATCTCTTCCATTGTTCCCAGTCTGTGACCGTTTCCTGTTAACGTCTCTTCCATCATTCCCAGTCTGTGACCGTTTCCTGTTAGCGTCTCTTCCATCATTCCCAGTCTCTGACCGTTTCCAGTTAGCGTCTCTTCCATCGTTCCCAGTCTCTGACCGTTTCCAGTTAGCATCTCTTCCATCGTTGCCAGTCTCTGACCTTTTCCAGTTAGCGTCTCTTCCATCGTTCCCAGTCTGTGACCGTTTCCAGTTAGCGTCTCTTCCATCATTCCCAGTCTCTGACAGTTTCCAGTTAGCGTCTCTTCCATCGTTCCCAGTCTGTGACCGTTTCCAGTTAGCGTCTCTTCCATCGTTCCCAGTCTCTGACCGTTTCCAGTTAGCGTCTCTTCCATCGTTCCCAATCTCTGACCGTTTCCAGTTAGCGTCTCTTCAATCGTTCCCAGTCTCTGACCATTTCCAGTTAGCGTCTCTTCGATCGTTCCCAGTCATGTCCGTTTCCAGTTAGCATGTCTTCCATCGTTCCCAGTCTGACCGTTTCCAGTTAGCGTCTCGTCCATCGTTCCAAATCTCTGACCTTTTCCAGTTAGCGTCTCTTCCATCGTTCCCAGTCTCTGACCGTTTCCAGTTAGCGTCTCTTCCATCGTTCCCAGTCTCTGACCGTTTCCAGTTAGCGTCTCTTCCCTCGTTCCCAGTCTCTGACCGTTTCCAGTTAGCGTCTCTTCCATCGTTCCCAATCTCTGACCGTTTCCAGTTAGCGTCTCTTCAATCGTTCCCAGTCTCTGACCATTTCCAGGTAGCGTCTCTTCCATCGTTCCCAGTCTGACCGTTTCCAGTTAGCATCTCTTCCATCGTTCCCAGTCTGATCGTTTCCAGTTAGCGTCTCTTCCATCGTTCCCAGTCTGTGACCGTTTCCAGTTAGCGTCTCTTCCATCGTTCCCAGTCTCTGACCATTTCCAGTTAGTGTCTCTTCCATTGTTCCCAGTCTCTCACCGTTTCCAGTTAGCATCTCTTCCATTGTTCCCAGTCTGTGACCGTTTCCTGTTAGCGTCTCTTCCATCATTCCCAGTCTCTGACCGTTTCCAGTTAGCGTCTCTTCCATCATTCCCAGTCTGACCGTTTCCAGTTAGCGTCTCTTCCATCGTTCCCAGTCTGTGACCGTTTCCGGTTAGCGTCTCTTTCATCGTTCCCAGTCTCTGACCATTTCCAGTTAGCGTCTCTTCCATTGTTCCCAGTCTGTGACCGTTTCCAGTTAGCATCTCTTCCATTGTTCCTAGTCTGTGACCGTTTCCTGTTAGCGTCTCTTCCATCATTCCCAGTCTCAGACCGTTTCCAGTTAGCGTCTCTTCCATCGTTCCCAGTCTCTGACCATTTCCAGTTAGCGTCTCTTCCATCGTTCCCAATCTCTGACCGTTTCCAGTTAGCGTCTCTTCAATCGTTCCCAGTCTCTGACCATTTCCAGTTAGCGTCTCTTCCATCGTTCCCAGTCCTACCGTTTCCAGTTAGCATCTCTTCCATCGTTCCCAGTCTGACCGTTTCCAGTTAGCGTCTCTTCCATCGTTCCAAATCTCTGACCTTTTCCAGTTAGCGTCTCTTCCATCGTTCCCAGTCTCTGACCGTTTCCAGTTAGCGTCTCTTCTATCGTTCCCAGTCTCTGACCGTTTCCAGTTAGCGTCTCTTCAATCGTTCCCAGTCTCTGACCATTTCCAGTTAGCGTCTCTTCCATCGTTCCCTGTCTCTCACCGTTTCCAGTTAACGTCTCTTCCATCGTTCACAGTCTCTGACCGTCTCCAGTTAGCGTCTCTTCCATCGTTCACAGTCTGTGACCGTTTCCAGTTAGCGTCTCTTCCATCGTTCCCAGTCTGACCGTTTTCAGTTAGCGTCTCTTCCGTCGTTCCAAATCTCTGACCTTTTCCAGTTAGCGTCTCTTCCATCGTTCCCAGTCTCAGACCGTTTCCAGTTAGCGTCTCTTCCATTGTTCACAGTCTCTGACCGTTTCCAGTTAGCGTCTCTTCCATCGTTCCCAATCTCTGACCGTTTCAAGTTAGCGTCTCTTCAACCGTTCCCAGTCTCTGACCATTTCCAGTTAGCATCTCTTCGATCGTTTCCAGTCTGACCGTTTCCAGTTAGCATGTCTTCCATCGTTCCCAGTCTGACCGTTTCCAGTTAGCGTCTCTTCCATCTTTCCAAATCTCTGACCTTTTCCAGTTAGCGTCTCTTCCATCGTTCCCAGTCTCTGACCGTTTCCAGTTAGCGTCTCTTCCATCGTTCCCAGTCTCTGACCCTTTCCAGTTAGCGTCTCTTCCATCGTTCCCAATCTCTGACCGTTTCCAGTTAGCGTCTCTTCCATCGTTCCCAGTCTCTGACCATTTCCAGGTAGCGTCTCTTCCATCGTTCCCAGTCTGACCGTTTCCAGTTAGCATCTCTTCCATCGTTCCCAGTCTGATCGTTTCCAGTTAGCGTCTCTTCCATCGTTCCCAGTCTGTGACCGTTTCCAGTTAGCGTCTCTTCCATCATTCTCAGTCTCTGACCGTTTCCAGTTAACGTCTCTTCCATCGTTCCCAATCTCTGACCATTTCCAGTTAGCATCTCTTCGATCGTTCCCAGTCTGACCGTTTCCAGTTAGCATGTCTTCCATCGTTCCCAGTCTGACCGTTTCCAGTTAGCGTCTCTTCCATCTTTCCAAATCTCTGACCTTTTCCAGTTAGCGTCTCTTCCATCGTTCCCAGTCTCTGACCGTTTCCAGTTAGCGTCTCTTCCATCGTTCCCAGTCTCTGACCGTTTCCAGTTAGCGTCTCTTCCATCGTTCCCAATCTCTGACCGTTTCCAGTTAGCGTCTCTTCAATCGTTCCCAGTCTCTGACCATTTCCAGGTAGCGTCTCTTCCATCGTTCCCAGTCTGACCGTTTCCAGTTAGCATCTCTTCCATCGTTCCCAGTCTGATCGTTTCCAGTTAGCGTCTCTTCCATCGTTCCCAGTCTGTG